>JAGKTI010034947.1:0-11358 GCA_018397915.1 Birgus latro | reverse complement strand
TTCCAGTATTTCTTTCACTGTTTCCCAGTTTTCTTTAATTCATTGTCAGTCCTCTTTCTCTCTCTTTTCCTCTTTACTCGTCCTTTTTCTTTTCTTCGTTCCTTCTGCCTTTACTTTCCATCCGTTCTTCATCGTCCTTTTCGCATTTGTATTCCGATTTTTCTCCATTCTTTTCTTGCATCCTTTCTTGTTCGTACTTCATTTCTTCTATTTAAATTATCGTCTTAATTCCTGCCTTCCCTCTGTTCTCACTCTGCTCCATATTTTTCCTTCTCCTCTATCTCTACTCTTACTCTTATTGATTTCACCTGTGTATTTTTTCAACCCAGGGATGCATTTAAACTTCACTACTCACTCGTGTATAACTGGGGTCAAATTTACCTCAGTGGTATTTTTCCAATATCTGCCTGATTTACAGTGCTCGATTTCTCAGGTGTAATCTTCAGTATAACCAGAAATTATCTGCAATTTAGAATCACCGTATAAGATATTTATATTAATACAAATTCTCTATTTGAAGTTACAAAACTCAAACAGACCACTCCAGCATTCGTCAACACAAAACAAAACTCTAACATGAAGTGCATCCTGATATGCTGTGTTTACGACTTCTGAATTTGCTGCACACTGTACACTTCTGGCTATTTTTCTTGTGGTTGATTTGTGGACAAAACGCACATCTGGATCCTTTTCTGCAAGTTTCGGATGGATCTTGACTGGTTGAGGCCTCCGATTATTGCTTCCTCAGCCCCATACCCCATTCGCGAGAAATATGCAGCGTACATGATTTTTGTTCTGCATGTACGATGGGGATACTTCTTTGTATAGTACAAGTGCGTTGTAACAGGCAAGATCAAGCAAACTGCTCCACTCTACCACATGCCATCGTTTATTCCTGTATTTTACACTACAGGTGCCAACCTGTTCGTCCAAACAATCGACCCCACCTCTGGTGGTGTTGTAGTAGTAACTGGGTTTCTTCTTTGGGTCGTTCACCACATCTGGAGACATGCTGAGTTGACAACACATATACGTTTTTGTTCTGCTTGGCTTTATAGGATACAAGTTGTATGGGTCTTTGGTGCAGGCTATACAAACGTACTGCTCTACAGTTAATGGTGTTATGTGTTGCACAGCTCTTTTGGAACTTCTCTTCGGTTTTGGCGTATTGTCCCCACCATGGGCAAAGACTTTGCAGACAGTTCTCTGGCTAATTTGATGCTGGTGAAAAAGTTGTAGATAGTAATGTTTCTTCCTGAGCTATGTATAGGTTTTGACAAATTCATCATGACGTGTGTCCCTAGCTCGTGGGTTCTCTCTTTTTCTCGTAAAGTGTACATTATAATGTTGGATACGTACTAAGTTTTTGCATCAGCAAGAATCCAAATATTGAGTCCATATTTGGCCGGTTTGGAGGGCATGTACTGTATGTATCTGCAGCTACTCGTACCTCTGAAGGGATACAGCTGCTCGTCCACAATGACACATTCAGTGTGCTGATAGCAGAGTTGAGAATTGTGCACAAACCCATCAAGAACATGACGTACAGCTGCTAATTTGTCTTGGACTAGTCGGCTGTTTCAGGTAGTAGGGTTGTCGAATCGGAGGTGGCAGCAAATTTCTTCAAAACGATTCACTGACATTGCCTTTGAGAAAATGGTGGGCCAGTAGATGCTTTTGTACACACCCCTCAGCATTCATATCCTAATATACATCCTCATTTCATCTTTTGAGATATGTTCTCAAGAACCTGTTTTCACTCGTTTGCCTTCACGCTTTGTTTCAGTGAGTATAGTTTCATACATCACAGTATCAAAATGAGACCGAATGCCGATGATGGGTTTTTAATGATCCTCTAAGCAGCATACCCAGTGATTCCAACTTAATCTCACATTACATTTAGCAGTTGTCGTATTCCCCGAGCGGACTGGGTAGTAGCCATTCTCCATTTTTCACCCAAGGGAGCAGTCAGGACACTTACTGGAGTGTGTGTGTGCGTGTGTGTGCGTGTGTGCATATATTGGAGTATGTATATTGAAGAACCACACATTACATGTGGGTACTTATGTAGGGGAGGAGGGGAGAGGGAGGGGGAGGCCAAGGATGAGGTGGAGAGATAGAGTGGAGAGGTATATGAGAGAGGAGGGTGTGAGCTGGGAGCAGGGCAATGGAATGGCGAGGGACAGGGCGACATGGAAGCAATTTGTTTATGGCCACCCCTTACAGGATTAAGGCGTCTGGCAATAAGTGGACTTATTAGAAAGTTTTTAACGCTCTGGCCGGGAATCAAACCCTGGACTCCTTGATAGGTGCCAGGCACTTTGTCGCTATACCACGACGTGATAAAAGCCAAGCCACCTGAATTTATGAACAATCGGGTAAATCCGTTTTGAGAGGATATTGTTGAGCCTGAACGCATATGATCGTTCATATTTCATAGTTATCTGGATTATTTGCTTAGTCCCACGCAGCTTGGCAAGCGACATAGCAGTTTTACTCTATCCCAACCAGGACAAAAGCGGCTTCCTATACGCTGGAGAAACACACATATCTGAGTATTCATATTTTGACAATTTTAAAACTGTATCCGGGAACTGAACCCAGGACTTCTATTTAGGAGCCAGACAACACATTGCTATATAATGGCAGGAAAAAAACAAGATTCCTGAATTCTATTAAGAATTAGGTACAATAAATTCGTTATGGGGGATATTTATCAACCCAAACCCATATTATGACATATTTCAGAGTCAACTGGATATTTTGCTTAGCCCCACGCAACCCTGCAAGAGACGGAGCAGTGATAATATGTCCAAGCCAGAGCCAGAACAAGGGCCCCTTCTACTTGCATTCACAGATCACAAAGCAGATCATGATCTGGTTTGGATTTGAATCCAGATTTTGCTCCTCCAGTTCCTGATAAAAGAGCAGGATGATCAGTTTAGGATCATGACAGTGGCTGGTCTTGAGGCTGATCTTACCTGTGATGCTTTTCCACAACTTGGCATGACCCTTCTTGCCATGGATAATGATGATGATAATAATTAAATTACGCAACTATTATTTATGCTGAGGTCAATTTTATGACACATGAGGTACCATATACGTACTGCTGCATGCAAAACCGGAGGGGTAATCTTCAAGAAGACATGAGACCACCATGTTTATTTTTTTCTGAGTCCTTTTTCAGGTTTCTTGTGGGCCGATCTTAGAATGGTACCATCTTAGCAAGCTGTCTCGGCACAGATTTTCTATTATAAATGTAATTTTATACAAAACCGAACCCCAGTGATCATAACCTCATTTATAATAGCCAACCCTACCTAACTTACTTTACCTGAACCTAAACTAAATTGTCGTATCCTAACCTAATTAATCCTAACGTAACCTAACCTAATTTATCTTTATGTAGCCTTATCTAAGCTAATCTTAACCTTACCTAACCAGATTAATCCCAACCTAAACTCATTTTCCCTAATGCTGGTTCCGGCATTTATAAAATTGTGACTCCATCATAATCCAGTGCAGGAAGGTTCCATTATCTCGTACAAAATTCGAAATTTTTTTGTTTATTGACGGAAACTATTCATACTTGAAAACGCACTTTTGTACCTTCACAAAGTCCCTGAATCAATCCAGTCTTTTTATTTATTTATTTCTACTAAGGTAGTCCCACATCCTTGAAGTATTCCACCAGAGAGAAATAGCTATACATAACACTGTCCAATATTACTTTGAATGACGAATCCTTCACTGTTAGGTTGGGTTAATTTTAACATTGATGAAATAAGAGGAGGAACTATTAAGTCCTTCCAATATATGGTAAGCGTTTGGGCGTCAACTTTTCTGGGGGTTCCCCCATGTGCGACTCTGCCAAATCTCGCCCAGCACGCATCACTCTGTCTTATAATTATGTCATTTATTTACTGCTTCTGAATTAATTGGTATATATTTACTACTTTAATAAGGCTTAGGAGCTGGAAAAACTCCTCATCCCTCTCATCTTATGTACTACGTACGTTCAAAAAGAAAAAAAAATAGTTCGTGACAAATGCTAATAAAAGAGAATATATTTAGAATTTCTTAAATTCATTAATGAGCTTGTTAATTTCACTGGCCGATAATTAGGTGCAGCTTGGATATTTTACCCTTTTTTAATGGCAATCCCACAGGTATTGCCCCGATCGCGTGATCATGCTTGACGGTCTGCACACAGTTATCGAACTACCACTTATATAATTAAGTCGTATATTAGTACTTGCTGTAAATCTTCTTCACCTGACGCCATTGTATAAATAAAACGTTTTCAAGATCATAGACAGTTCCTTGTCAAGGATCTTGTAGTCAGTCCAAATAATGTATCAGACAACACCAGGACATACCCTACTATAACATTTGCACACTTTATTCGTCAAATGAATGAGAATATACATAATACAATTCACCTTAAGTCCACCAAAAAATTCAGCTCCAAATACTGTAGTATGTCTCGGTGCCCTCGATCCGAGATGTTTACTTTATTTAGTCCCAGTCTGTTTCCCGATCCTTATGCCACGTCAGTCCAGCAATCACAGATCACACTTGCGTTCTGACAGCATCGACTACTCCTGTCCAGCTTGACAGCCACAATAGAATTTTGAGTAGGGTAGCCGTGTGTCAGGAGCAATGCCTTCCAGCACCTCATCACAGTTTCTGCATTGATGGCGTTCCTATTGCTACGTCTGGCACCATTCCTGACGGCGTGTTTCCCTTCACAGCAGAGAGTATAGTCGTACCTGTGGGTGAGGACACGACTTCTACAGTGGAGGGGGGAGGGTGCAGCAGTGGTCTGACTGGCTGGACTGTCTGGCTGTGCTGTTCTGCCGTCTCGTTCCGCTCACAACATTAAAACAATTCTGGAGGGCTTAGAGTCAGTGCTTCAACACCTGAAATAAGGCAAGCAACTAATCCACCAAACCCACCTTCCTTGTTACCTCAGACTACCATTTCCTGCTTTTGTCAATACTCTGACGCTCCTTCCCTTTTTTTTCAGTCTACAGGTGGCAATTTAATTCAAAAGGAGTATGTCATAGAATTCTGAGGGTATTAATATCCCCAACATTAACCATCTCGTGGTCAAGTCATTCAAGTTTTCTTATTCTAACTGCAGCCAGTCGATATAATCAGCTGAGACTGAATCACACGAACCCGAGAATGTAAGTTATGTCTGCAGCACACATGATCACATTCCTAGAGCACACGGTGTAACTTGCGCTCCTAACCTCTCATTACCACTGATTACCTGCAAACACAAATGAACACAGACCACACATTCCTGCTACGTCCATTCTTAAGCCCATTCTTCTGACGACATATTTTTCACTACTGTGTATTCTTGCTTACTGTATCATTTTACTTCACTTGACAGAGACTTTTCTGACAGAAGGGGCCAATTTTTATTATACCATTAACTTCTTCGATAAATCACGAGTCTCCAAAGAAGAATAAGTATTGTTCTTGGGCTCAAAAGGTTAGAAACCAATCATTGACCATATGTGCTCGCTTTCGCCTCCCTATACTTCATCCATATAATTATATACATATACCAAATCAGTCAGATAATGTCATTTATATTAATTTCTGGCTGCTACTGGGCTAAATTATCCCACTTATAATAGCGCCCTGATAGAAATGGGACTTATGATGGCGTGACCAAATCTCTCCAGGTCAAAAGAAGTCTTTCCTACGCAAAAAAAAAATGAAGTGTGAAGGTAACAGGACTAAAATATAAAATACATCATCTGACTGAACTTACTACACAGCGACGGTGCCATGATACTGCCTTCTTTCAGTCCAGCACTTAAAACTAACCCAACACACCATACCTTCTCTATGGCTTCAATTACTCCATCATCTGGCTATTTCCTTACATCAATACGCTACCTATTTCTCCATAATTCATGTTTATTTTCTAGATCCTCTATCCTGTAAGGAGTGGCTTTGACAAACGGACCTGTAGACTATTCTGTCCCTACTCAGTAACAATCATCCTTTCCAGAATACCCCATCTCCCCTTATACAGTATACCGTAATCTTGGACCTTATACGCTGTCTCCTTCTTGGTCCTCCTATCCCCGTGTCACGGACCGCTTGCTCTTATACTCACCTACGGTAAACACGCATGTCGTTCTCAAGATAAGCAATTTATTAACCGGCAATGTTAAATGTAGCGTTGTAAAGGACGAGCTTGTTTCGAATAGCTTTTTATCATTAAACGTGGTGTGCCATGTTACCTATCCCTACCCTCCTAGTGAGGTAATGAACGACTGGATGATGGATGGAAGGGTTATTTCCTTACGCATTTCATGAGATGAATAAAACCTGCCGACATGTTGTATAAACGCTACCGCTAATACCAGAATCCAAGTCCTCATTGAGGCAGCCTTAGAATGTATTCAGTATGGATGGTGGGTGTTAGCGGCGAAGTGGTGACATGCGAGGGCGAAGTAAGCAGGAAGGTTGTTGGGCCTCAGTAAACGGGCTTTAAGCATATACCTAAAGTCGGTCACACATACACAAAAAAAAAGCATCATTAAAAGATCTTTGAAATCAGTTTGCTTTCCCAGTCATCTGCCGACAACAAAAATAATACCCACCTACAGGAAATGAGACATATCTTCCAGGGAAGTATACAAGAAAAGAGTGTTTTCACTTGCTGTTTTGACCCAGTTATACCTAACCAAACATTTCTGAATCACAGTCAAACTAAGTACAATCTTTCCACCAGACTTGGAACAAACCGGATGTCCGTAGGTGGTCTAGGGACAGAAGGAAATCAAGATGAAGTGTTTTTTGTTGTTGGCTAGTGCGAGTTGCCCAGGTCCTCGCGAGGCAGCATTGCAAACTGCTGCTATGCCTCGTGAGAGAAAGAAGGTTGGGAGGTGCTTGATGACACAAAAACAATGTTCTTGACTAATTTTAAATGATAAAAACATTTGTTACACTGCACTGTGGCTATGAAAGTAACCTAGAAGAGGAAACTCACTACCTATATCACTCGTTGTTATCAAGAATTACCACACGGTCACGCATAAACTTGGGAGTGACATAATACCGCAGAGTTGCCACGCGAAGGAAGTTATGTAGCACTTCACTTCCCCACTAAATTTGTTACTTATGTATTTACTTTCTACCCACTTATTACTATTTATGCATTCAGGAGTTAATTTTCTGTCTGTCTGTACTTATCTTTGCCCTGATATCTGTACCAACTCACAGTACCTTCGCTGTGCTGTCACTTTCCCTTTTTAGTGTTTATCGAATGGGAATACCACTCACCACTTTCTCATTCTCTATATCACTAGTTCATATTTTCCTACATATTTTGCACTAATTAGTGACATTTTCACTAAACCGATCACTTATAATTCGTTGTCAATATAGGGTAATTTATAGGACATGGAAGTTACTTATATCTACACTGATTTGTCATGTGTGGGAAGAAAAGTAATACTTGAATTAAGAAAAAAATGGTCATGTATGTGCTTTTCTTCCTACCATTTCTTACCCCAAGTTTATTGTCGGCAAGGTAAGGCTGGGGCAGGGAAAGGTAGGATAGTGAAGGAAAGGAAGTTCGGGCAGGATAGAGAGAGGCATGAAAATTGGAAGAGGGAAGACAGAGTAGGAAGTGGCAGGGCAGAGGAGGAGGAGACAGAGACAGGCATGGAAAAGCAGTTTAAGGTAGAGAGGGGGAGGCAGAAAACATGGTAGGAAAAAAAAAGGGAAATGTAGGTAAAATAACGCTAGGAGCA
This sequence comes from Birgus latro, assembly GCA_018397915.1. Lineage (NCBI taxonomy): Eukaryota > Metazoa > Arthropoda > Malacostraca > Decapoda > Coenobitidae > Birgus > Birgus latro. The sequence goes on along the minus strand of JAGKTI010034947.1, from coordinate 3,568 downwards.
GGAGAGACTGACAGTAGGAGATGGGGAGCGTCGGGAGAGGCAGGGTAGAACAGGCGGAGGCAGGGTTGGGCAGGCGGAGGAAGGGTAGAGTAGGGAAAGGCAGGGTAGGACAAAAGCATTCTGGGGTAAAGTGAGCGGGGGAAGGGTAGGGAAAAGCAGAGTATGGCAGGGAAGTGTAAAGAAAGGCAAGGCACGGTAGTAAATGGCAAAGCATGGCAATTGCTCTATTTACCACCAAACATACCACATGCGTGTACTTGAATTCGATGTGACAACACATCCTATGTGCCTATTTTGTTCTAATATTTCTTACTAGTTTCACACTCCTAAGGTTATTATTGGCAAAGTAGGGCAGGAAAAGGCAAAGCATGGCAGGAGAAGGCAGGGTAGGGTAAGGAGGGGCAAGGTATAGTAGCAAATGGCAAGGCAAAGCAGCTCAACACTTACTGCCAAACATGCCAAGTGAGTCAGATTATAAAATTTGTGACAGTGCATTGTATATTCCTGCTTTCCTAACATTTAAAACAAGTTCGGCACCACCAAGGTTATTATCGACGGGGTGGGGCAGGGAAAGGCAAAGCATGGCAGGGGAAGACAGGGCATGGTAAGGAAAGGCAAGTGTTGACAGCTCTGCACTTACCACTAAACGTTCAACCTGAGTGCTGTTGTAGTCGAGGTAACAATTCACTTACTGCTGTGACTACTACAATATAACTTTGAACTTACAGGAATAGCATAATTATGCATTGATGCCACGTGAGAGAAGAAAGTACCTGACAACACCAACCAGTAATTTATTTACTTTTTCTACCACTAGTTATGAGGTAGGTAATTTTCTCTAACAGTAAGTATATTTGGTTACGTAGCCATAGAAAACCAGAATAGCTTTATAGCAAATGTCATATTCACTTTTACTAGTATGTAGTGCAACGCTGTGTCACTTGCCTTGCCTTTGCCTCCAAGAGGGTCATTACTCATACTTACACAATCTCCCAAAGTGTTCACGCACTCTCTGCAAGAAAGGCAGGGTAGGGCAGGAAAATTCAAGGCATTGGAAATGGGTGTGGAAAAGTAGGGAATAACAAAATATGGCAAGGAAAAGCAGTGTAAGGTAAGGAAAGGCATGGTAGAGTAAGGAGATACAAGTTACGATTGGGAAAAGCCTATTGAATAGGGAGATGCAGGTAGGGAAAGGCAAAGCATGCCAAGGAAAGGCAGGGTAGGGTAGAGAAAGGCTGAGTACAGTAGGGAGATGCAGGGTAGGGTAAAGAAAAACAGAGTGGACTACACTGTCAGGGTTGTAACCTGGTGATATGTGGTGCCACTCAGGTTCAGAGGGTGCTTCCTGCCTGGTTAGGCGATGATCGAAAGGACAAGATACTTTCCTCACTCGATGGTGGTCAGAGACATACTGAATGGTGTAATACCTCCTACAAACTGGGAGGGATCTAACCTGATCTACTCAGCAAATAAACTCAAGAGTTAGCCAAGAACAATCGAGCTTGAAAAATAAGAACATTCATGCAGTCTGGAATGTGCATCACTGCTGCACCCACACTCCTTCCAGAAGGACCGTCACAGTCTAAGGGATAACAGACCAGTTGAGTTGTTGAAGAATACTAAAGAAATTCTCGGTCTCAAGGAAAAAAATATATATATAAAAAATATAAATGTAAAAGAAATGATGATGACATTACCATCTGTTTCAAACTACAGCAGCAGTGTATGATAATTCTATCGAGACCTAAATGAAAGGCAGAAATTTCCCATGAAAATAAGTCAGACCAAAAATTATTTTTTCATTATAAACTATGAAAAGTAAGAAAAGGGTAAAAGTTAGCATACACCATCTACCAACCCTTAGCCGGCGGCAGCAGTTGGTGAGAAGCACCTTAAAAAGAAAAAATCGTCTTTATATAGATGCCCCCGACCACAGCACAGGAACATAAATATAGTTACGCCGCATTATGTAAGGTTTTAACATAATCTATATATAGACTCTACCGCATGTAAGGCTTTAACATAATCTATATATAGACTCAACCGCAATGTAAGGCTTTAACATAGTCTATATATAGACTTTACCGCAATTCAGAACAGTTGTTACATTTCATTAGCATAGCAAAGATGCTTATAATACTAAAACCTTAATTTTGTTGGCAGCTATTGTTCATATTTGTAAATGTAAGGTAAATGGAGTCACTCGCAGGCAAAGCTGTGTCCAGGACTTGTGACCTGGATGTGGTTTCCCTCCACCCTACCTCACTAAATTGTTACTAACCTAACCTAACCGTTAATTGTTGCATCTTATGGCATTTTTCTTTACATCTATTACTGTGGTACATGAGTCTGAGTACATCCAAATATCAAAAGAAAAGCATAAAGCGAGTTCTACAAGAGAAACAAAAGAGTGCTACACCCACTCTAAGAGCTGGGAACAGACTGATCTAGCCACCATCGTTGTTGTTATTGTTGTTGTTGTTGTTGAGATTTTCCTCCCTTGGGAGGACCAGGCCAAGAAAGGGCCCGTCAGAGTGATAGCAGAGGATATCAGGGGAAGCTTGGAGCTTGGCTTGAAATTTGGTTTGGAGGATATACTGGGTTGGTTATCTTGAAGAATAATGAAGGGTTTTTCTTCTTTAACCCGGCGAGAATATTATCGGCGACGGCTTGAGGGTCGATGAGCGTGGCAGGGTCGAAGGTGGAGACCTGAGGAGCCTGGAGGTCCTGCTCATAGGCAGAGGAGGTGGAAGGCGGACGGGGAGAGGGTGGGAGACATGGAATGTTTGTCTCCATCTCCTCGGCATGAAGTGGCCTTGGTTTCTTCCCCTTCTTCTTTTTCTTCCTGGGTGCAGGAGGGGGCGACGGAGGAGCACGAGCCTCCACGATGGCCTGGAGGTCTTCTGCTGGTGCACCGTCAGGAGTGGATGCGGTGGCCCCAACGACAGCAGCTGGTGGTGGTGAAGGAGGGGCGTGATCATCCTCGTCCCGAAGGATGGAAGGATCGGGAGAGGCGGCCCTACTCACAGCTGCTGACGACGGGGGGCTGTGGCTGTCGGTTGTGGCGGCCAAGGGCGTGGCAGGGGTGTTGGAGGAGGAGGCAGTCGCCCTGGTTAGTGGAGCGTCGAGCTGCAGCCTTTTCCGCGGTGTTGTGCGGGGTTGGGGAGGCTGCAACGTGATGGCGCGACGCTCCTGACGAAGGGCAGGCTGTGTATCACAGGCGAAGCTCCGTGGGATAACAAGGCGCGGCAGCCCGTTCTTCTCGAAAATCTGAGGGAGAAGAACAAGCATCGCGGCCTTGTCGTCACCACAGAACGCCTTCGCCGTTGCAGTGCACATGGTGACAATTGTTTCCACTTCACCATTACATCGAGGGGGCACAGGGCGGCGCCCCTGAGCCGTGGGGCGTCGCCGTGCATAAGCAGAGCCTTGCACAGCAGCACGCCCAGGCCCAGTGACGTCTCTAGCCTCGGGACCCTTCGGTGTATGGTGAAGCTGGAATTCAACAGTCTCACCCTCGCCTAATGAGCGCTTAAGACGTCGTGAAGCGACAGCAGTGATCCCCAGA
>JAGKTI010034946.1:0-11358 GCA_018397915.1 Birgus latro | reverse complement strand
GTGTGTGTGTGTGTGTGTGTGTGTGTGTGTGTGTGTGTCAGCTTCATTAAACAACTACAGTATGAGTACGAGTACAGTAAGCAAGGAGGCTGGTTCTCAACACACGTCAAAGGCTCACCGAATTTCTTGCAACCATGACTCATAGGAGCTGCCCGTTTCTACCAAGTAAAAAAACAAACCGGCAATAGATGTAACTTTTTTCCTTTTTTTTTTTTGTCATGCTAAACGTGTTCCTTCCCCGCTTGTTCCAGTACTGGGTGTGCATAAACGAGCACGGTGTACTGGAGGTCTGTGCGCCGGGTACTCTGTGGGACGTGACGCAAGATATCTGCAACTGGGAGGACGAGGTAGACACCAGCAGCTGCAACGTGTGGGATTGCATGGTGGACAACACGTACTACCCACATCCAGACTGCGACAAGGTAAGAGTTTCTTTTCTTTTTCTGTATTAGCCTTTGCAGTCCGATGAATTAATAAAAAAAAAAAAAAATCTGGCAGTCGTATAATAAAACTCCGAGCCATTCTTGAAGATATGATCACTAACAAATAACAAAACAAATAACAAATACTCTCCATACCCATACTGAGACAATGTGCTTTTTATGCTTACCCCTGTCATGGTTACGACTACTCTAGTAGGCTTATCTATTCCACATAACACCAGACGATTTTACTCAGCTGAAGGTGTCATAAGACATTGTGTGTTAAGATTTAGAGCTGAATAAAATCGTCTAAAGGTATCACTGAGGTGAGTGGTGGGTTTTGCACCACATTATCACAAGCTCAGACAATCCTTCATATGTAGCCTCAACAAAAGACCACTGGGAGTGACCTGTTGAAGTGGTCGGTTTCCTGCAGTCCCCTGAGTATACAGCTACCTTAGACTGGGCATGCAACAACAACTACTACTACTACGACTACTACTACTACAGTACCATTAGTACAACCATTAACACAGATGGTGGTGACTGCACAGTTAACACATGCTATTGCGTTTACCCTAGCCTGAAAAAGATCCCTCAAAATATCCAGCTAATTTGATGGCCAAGTGCAGTCAGACTGGAAGGTTGATCTGACTAGTATGCAAGGAGACTCGTCTGCCTCATAACTAAGGTTCACTGAATTTCACGTAACCACAGCTTAGTAATCAGGCTGTGAGAGTGAGCAGTTCCCTCAGATGAAAACAGATAGACTATTCCCACACCCCGACTGATTTTTGTTCCGTAGAAAACCCTAGACTATTCCTGAGATAAGCAAAAATCCCCCGGTGTTAGGCAGAAAAGTTCAGGTATGTGATGTTCAGCTAATACTAATACCTGTGCCATCCCTTTCCCCCTATAGTATGTATGGTGCTGGGCTGGATCACCTCACATCGAGACCTGCGCTGACTGTTCTTTCTGGAGCCAGACTGACTTAGACTGCATGGACCCTACCAATGTTGATACTTCGGACTGTACCATCCCGGACTACTGCCAGTAAAATCATCCCTCACCTGCTACACCATCTTAGAATTGTAGAAAAGACATCATTTGGTCACCATAACTCTTAAAACGCACTGCGAACTCTCCACAGTCTCCACTGGCTTATATACCTGTCAGTGAATCAGTTCTCCCCTGTTGCACTATCTCAGGGATGTAGAAAAGGGATTTCTTGGTACCAGTAACTTCTAAAATGCACTCTTAACTTTCAGTTGTCTCCACTGTCTTTATCTACCAACCAGAGTAGCTCCTAAAACGCACTCTGAGCTCTCTATAATCTCCACTCTTTATCTACCAACCACACTAACTTCTAGAATGCACTCTGCTGCCTTGCCTTTATCTAACATCACACTAACTCCTAAAACGCACTGAACTTTCCACAGTCACCACTAACTTCATCTATCAACCGCACTAGCTTCTAAAAATGCACTCTTATCTTTCAATAATCTCCACTGTGTTCATCTACCAAATACACTAACTTCTAAAACGCCCTCTGAACTTTCATTAATATCTCTTCTTTCTCTGCCAACTTTCACATGTAGAGGAACCATGCAATAACCCGTAAGACGTATTCTGTGGTGTAGGCCTGCTATTTTTCTACTAATAACCACTGCAATAACTCCTAAGATAATTCTACGCTGATAGCCTGTTAGTTTTCTGTTAAAAATATTGCAATAACTCCTACGACATATTCTGTACTGCATTTCTGTTGCTTTTTGTTAATAACCAATGCCATAACGCCTTAAAATGTATTTTGTACTGTAGGTCTGTCATTTTCTTTTACTGACAATTGCTATCTTCCTCCACCATCTTTCGCCTGTAGAAATGCAGTGTCTTAGTAAATATTACTTCTGAAACCCTCACTAGACTTTCACTAACCCACAAAAGCCATTTCAAATCCTGAGACCCATTATGTACTGTTATATATACTGTATATGCATATTTTTTTTTAAAGAAATGGGTTACTCGCAACTTGAATACTGAGTTGCGATCGCGTGAAATTCAGTAAGTCTTAGTTATGAAGTAGGAATGAGTCTCCTTGGTGGTCAGTCAAATGTACCCTCCAAACTGACTACCCCTGGCCATTAACTGAGCGAAAGGAATACGAGTCACTTTGTCAGCTGAAAACAAATCTACTACTGTGACCCTTGCTGTTCTGATTCACCAATACATCACGAGGGTATGTGAGAGTGGGTGGATGAGAGTGAGATGGTCAGCAGAAAGTCGACATAAAACACATTAGACGTCATGCTACTGGAGGTGTTTACTCCTTAAATCAGAGAACATATATATATATAGATAGATAGATATTCTCTCTCTCTCTCTCTCTCTCTCTCTTGGTTCCTCCCTCCCTCCTTACCCCTCCGGCCCTTATTCACCAGCACATCATGAAAGGAACAATGCAATACGTTGTTTTGTAAGAATCAACCAAGACTGCTATCCAGAAAATATATACAGTTATTATTATTATTATTGTGGCCCCAGGGCTCACCCGAAAGTGAACCCAGCGGACTGCACGCTGACTTTTATTGGCTTCATACGATAATGGGTTTGTTTTCGCCTGATGAAACTGGGTCACTCCCAAACTTGAAAGGAATTCGATGGGTCTTAGTTATGACGTAGGGATGAGTCTCCTTAGCTACTTGTTAGATCTTCCATTTTCATCATTTAACCATGACGTGAGCTGAAAGGGGTCACGAGTGTTCTTCTTTGGGTACGAAACAAAGGCACTCTAAGACAACAAAGCGCAGAACCAACAGAGGTGATGTGGAGCAAGTGGGGTCATCTTAGCCACTCACACAGGCTTCATACTATAATCGATTTTGTGGTTACATGAATTTCAATAAGCTTTAATTATGAGGTACAAATTAACCTCTTTGACTGGTAATTAAATCAAGCCGTCACTCTGACTATACTTAGCCATCAGTCGAGCTGAAAGGAGTTGAGGATTTTAGTCTGATATGAGTGAGCAGGCAATAGCACAACAAAGCGCAGAAGCAGCAGAGATGACGTGACGCAAATTGTACGACTGTGGCGCTGGAAGTAGGTTCAGTATGTGGTCCTCAAAGACAGTACTAGTAATGATGATAATGATGATGGTGCTGCTGCTGCTGCCGCTACTACCACTACTACTACTATGACGAATGAAATTGTAGAAAACTGTCGGTAGCCAGAAGAAACACTAAAAAGACACCTTAGTGAGGGAGTTACTGACTGACATAGGGTGGGGCAAGGCAGAAGTAGTAGGAAATGTGTTGCAGATTCCACTGCATAGCATTTGTACGAGAAAAATGTTTTGTGATATGGTTTATGAAAGTAATGAATGTGAGTTAGCGTTTATTGTACTGTTATTTATTCATTTAGTCATTTAGTTTTTCAACAAGTGAGGGAGACGGTGCAGCAGAGATGTAAGCTGTCAGATTCGGTTACTGAAAGTAAAGTTTATGGGTTTGGGTTTATTGTAACTTGTATTTATTTAACAACTGTGAGATGGTAGAGCAGGGATAGAAATGGCTATTGGCAGTACTCCGGGATGGTACACTGTGACGTATCAGCCAAACTGGGGTCGACACAGGCATGGTTCTCTTGGTTCCAGAAGGTACAGGCAATGCATGTCTCGATGTGGTAGGTCCCACCCCAACACCACACGTACTAAGACACAGGTATTATGATTAGTATAGTATTATATCAGCACTGTCATCATCATCATCCGGCTGGTTATATCGGTGCCACCACATGAAGGTGTCCCTCTTCAGTACTGCAGAAAGGCAAACTTCTACTACTACTAATTCTGCTACTACAACTATTGCTACTACTACTAGTACTACTACTACTACTACCACTTATAATAATAATAATAATAAAAATGCTAATAATAATAATAAAATTACCTTATCACAATCCGGGTGTGGGTAGTATGTGTTGTCCACAATGCAGTCCCATAAGTTGCAGTGTTCCGTGTCCACTTCGTCCTCCCAGTTGCAGATATGCAGGTCAGGGTCCCACAGAGTACCCGGTGCGCACGCTTCTATCACCGCATATCCTTCGATGCACACCCAGTACTGTTAGGTGTAAGAGCAGTGAAATGCAGTGCTGTGATGCATAGGAGTAATGAGATGTAGTGCTGTGATGCATAAAAGTAGTGGGGTGTAGTGCTGTGGCACGTAAGAGTAGTGAAATGCAGTGCTGTGATGCGTAGGAGCAGTGAGATATAGTGCTGTGATGCATAAGAGCAGTGAGGCACAGTACTGTAATGAGTAAGAGTAGTGAGATATAGTGCTGTCATATGCAAGAGTAGTGAAATGTAGTGCTGCGATGCGTAAGAGTAGTGAGAAGTAATGCTGTGATGCGTACCGTGCGAGTGGTAAGGGGTAGTACTGCAATGCATAAGAGCAGTGATACACATCCTTTTTTTCTATGAGCGGCCCTGTCCAATTGCCTTTCACTAACGAATTTCAGAAAAGAGCTCCCTTACTCCCGTACACTTTAGCAGCTTTAGGGAAGCCGACTATAGCTAATGCATGACCATCCTGTTTAGCCAGTTTCTCTCTCTCACCTTGTCACAATCTTCATGGGGGAATGTGGTACCATCAGGCTGGTCAGTACAGTTAGGGCTTCCACTGTACTCGTAGGTCGTAGTTTCTCGAGGGAATGGTATGGCCAGATCTCGAGAGGCCACTATGGTCGTGCGACTTTGAGATACTGGGGTCGTTGGTGTCGAGCAGTCCTGTGAAAAAATTTATACATGAATAAGTGAACTGATATTTGCGATAAATAAAGTGAATATAAACAAAATCAGGAAGGAATGTTACCTTCTGTGGCCTTGAGGTCCAGTCTCTTAACTAATCTCACTAAGTTACGACTGGGATTATGCTCAGTTTCGTATCTGTTCCCACTTAGTTATGGCAGGGATTATGACTGAGTTGATAGGCCGAACTTTTGATCTTGCCTGTGACCTTTGGCGCTGAGTGAGTGTTTTCACAATTGAATCAGTTCATTTCCCGTCCCCCAGCCCTTCCAATGAGTTTGGTTGAAATCGTATCAAAACTGTCTGGATTGCCCTGATCCTTGGCCTACTACCTGTAACCTCTTTCGGCCAAAAATTGATTGCCTGTTCCTATGATGATCCTCAATCATTATGCCAAATTTGACGCAATTCCATCCTACAGTATTTCCTTTATCTTTCTAACAGACAGACACAGAAAGACAGACGAACCGGGCTAAACACATAATCCCCCAAAGCTGCGCCTACTGATGTAACTAACAATAAACTGTGTGTGCATGTGACTTGGAAAATCATGAACAGCAATAAACTCACCATCACGTGGCCGTCTGCTGGTTCCTCTAATGTCATTTTCAGTATCTTAATCAGGTAGAAGGGGCCCCCTTTGACTGATGGAGTGGAAGCTTATTACCAACAAACGGTTAATGCACTTAAGTTCATTTGTATATAACCGAAAATAGCAAGTTCAGCAATAAACTCACCGTTATGTCACCGTCTGTGGCTTCCTCTAATGCTTTCTTCATACTCTTAATCAGGTGGAATGGTCCCTTTTGACAGATGGAGTAGAAGTCGTCTAGATCCAGCGACCACACCACCACCCCTGCCAGGCCCAGGTTCTTCGCATTTCGAGCCTGTGGTGACATTATAACCAGTAAAAAATATATATTATGAGATATACAGATAGAGCATATTAAACTTTAGTCCTATACTCTTTTCGCCTTAATATTCAGTATCCATAGAATATTGTTAATCTTACCCAGAAATTCGTTCTTTTGCAACTAACGAGTATTTCGTGTATCTCAGTGGCAGAAAAGGACAGTGCCACGGCTCTACACCTTTTCCATAGCACTTCTTCGTGACTGGCAACATATTTAAAATGTTACTTTTACAGTTCAGCATTCAGGATGGTGAGATGGAAATTTTAGGCCATGGTTGATGTAAAGTGGAAAAATAAGTCATTACAAGTGAGGGTAAGAATGGGAGAAATACAGTAAGAAGAGAGGAGGGAAGACACAGAAAAAGAACAGTAAAAGTGAATAAAAAAGTAGGCAGCATTACATCAAATGAGTGGATGATGGTCACCACCACCTATCACCTCCAAATTAGAAGAAAGAAGGTATACCATCAGATTATTTCATACACCTCAGGAAAGGTTGTCCTATAACAGACAGACAGACAGACAGGTAGATAGGTAAGTAGGTAGGTAGGGAGGTAGTTGGACAAATCGATAGACAGACAGATAGTTAGGTAAACAGATACACAGATAGACAGATAAATTTCATCCTCACTGTCACTGCCCGATACTCATATACACAACATCGAACATCACACCCTCCCTTTAATCCTCCCTCACTGACCTTCAAGTAGACTGATGCCTCGTCGTCGAAGGTGCACCAGAGTTTGTCGCTGCTGCACCATAAGTACGGTTCGTTGAGGTTTGGATCGTGGACTACGGTGCACGTGGAGTCGTTTTGCAGCCGCTCACAGATCTGTACCAAGGCTAGTTAATGACGTGTAGAGATGGAAGGGGAAAAAAAATAATATAAAGAGCACTCACATAATGCAAAAGCTGTGCCCTGCATTTGGTTTCAAGACTAAACACACACACACACACACACACGCCGTACGTCGAGCAAAACATAACCCACCACGCTCTGAGAGAGCCGGTTAAAAAATATATATATACCGGTATATACTATTATTCCCCACGAGTTTAAGGATTTCGGACTTGAGTGAAAATTTGCCATGTGTTAATATTTCCGGTAATTCTGGGTAGCTAAAAGTTCTGGTTGACCCTTCATCGTAGGCCTGCATTAGCTGATGGAACCTTTATAAACGTTGGCACACATCGAGGGTGCAGCTGTGTTCCTGCAAAATATTGTTGGTTGGGCTTCATGTGACGGAACTGCACCACGTCCACAACTTAAATACTAACTCATGGCTGAATAAAATTGAATGATCCAGTCTTCTACTAAACGATTAACACACAATCTGACCTACACACCTCATGTTTGTCCAGTTTCTCCAGTAATCCAGTCAACAGCCATGTGGATCCATGTGCAAGTACTGATACTATACCAGCACCCACCTCATGGTTGGCCATTTCTCACGGTAACCCAGTATACATTCAGGAAAGCCCCAATACAGTACTCACCCCGTGGTTGGCCAGTTTCTCCGAGAAACCGGCAAAGGGTCCTGGGGCTTCCATTGCGTATACTGGTACCAGTACTCACCTCATAGTTGGATAGTACTCCCGGCATCCCTGTATATGGACCAGCAGGTCCGGGTGCATGTGCTGGTGCCAACATGCCAGTGTTGGCTGTGCTGTCAAGGGTCCAGCTGCCACCAAACGACGGGATTCCCATTACTAGCTTCTCTGGTGGAACACCAGCATTCAGGTAGAACAGCGTGGTGTACATCTGTAAGGGTTAACACCAGAGGTAAGATACAGCAGTGCGTTGTACACTCGAGGAAAGTGTTGGCAAAATTGTTTGGGAGGGGAGAGGTTGTGGAAGGACGAGGGTTGGAGGAGGTGATGGTTCCTACCCCTCCCCCTTCTATCCCCACCCCTCACATATTTACCAGATAGATGAGTGATGTCTACTGCAGTGATACCACTACATTTACTATTTCGAAGTTATGAGCGAGTGTATAAAACGGAACCTTCCTCGAGTGTACATCTCTAAAGGTACAACGACGTCGTGTACATCTGTGGAGGTATGGCAGTGTGGTGTACTGTGCATCTGTCAACACCAGAGGCCAGGTATTGTGCATCTGTTCACCTTTGTGATACTGATGTAAACAGAACACTTACAAGCTGTAGGGGGATTGGAATGAAATTTATAAAATGTTTCCACTGTATGATTCTAAGCTTACAGAACAAATTGTCAGCCAACTATTTCCCCACGACCTCGGCATTCTAGCTATTTAACACTTGGTACGAATGAGTGGTTTTGTAATACGGTACAACTGCTGCTAGTAGCTATCCACCTTCCGCCAGCCAACCCTTGTATGGGGCAAAGTGGCATTCACGAGCACATCAGGTGTCTTCTATGCATTTGTTAAAAATATCCCTCCAACTCAAGGCTTGTGCTAATGGATATAGCGGCAGCAATATCTGCTGTGAAGGTCTGACTCTGATAGCATAAAATGATATATCACATACATTTTTCAGTAAATGTATAGTTCCTCTTACATAACAAAGCCACGCAACCGACATAAAATGTGAATATTTCGTTATGCTCCCCGACTTCCCCTAGATTTTAAACTGCGAACACAATAAGTGAACAGATTCGATGCATTCATACGGTAGTGTACCAGGAGTGAGAGGGAGAGAGATGTGTAGGGTGTCTGTGTGTTTTGGAGAAAGGGGATGGGTTAGCGGGGTGGAAGCAGACGAGCGGAGGGGAGTGAAAGGGGGTAAGAGGCCTCAGATTCCTCAATGCATCTTACAGAAAATGCTTATGTCGATATTATGAATATTCCTTTCATCAAAAACTAGAACTCTTCCTGCCCTGATATTAGTTAACACCTGCAGAGGTTATCCTAAAACCAGATTATTTTACTCATTAATTGGATATCCTTCGGTGGACAGTGGGTTCAATGACTTTCTTAAGCACTGTTTTCTGTTAAATCAACAGAACAGCTCTCCTAAGACATTAGTTCACCGACAGTAGTTCTTACGATAAGTAGCCCCTGCATCTCAAGCAGACAGACAGGGGGTGACTACAAAACTTCCGTCCAACCTGGTTGGCGGAGGTAATAAAATTAGATAAAACTAACCACATTGAGATAGGCATCGTCACCGTAGTCGAGGTAGTAAGAACAGAGCGGGTCGTTGTGGTGGGTTCGGTTCTCCCAGGGGCCGTGGTAGTCGTAGCTCATCACGTGCCATCTGAGCAACAACGAGAAAACTAAGGGCCGTATTTCGTAACACTTCCTCATTAGCTATCTATTTTACACATTACACTTTGATTATCCTCTAGTAGCTACTGATGCAAGCTGCGTCCACAGTAAAAAGTATATTAATACCACAGAAGAGAAACTTAAGGTGTAGAGTACTTAAAACATCGCGACAAAAACTGCAACGAAGTTTCCTATGGCAACATATCATTAAGACAGAAAGTTATTATTTTTTAAGTCCCATTCTTTTACAAGAATATGGGCAACTCTAATCAAACCTGTTGAAGAGCGGTGCAAGGCGTGGGATGTCATAGCCTTCCTCAATGACGGTCTTGAAGGCTGGCGCTGCCACGGAAAGCTGCAGAGGCGGGTCGGACTTGTTGAACTCGGCCCTCAATTCAGTCATCAGTGACACGAAGTTCTCCTGTGTGACACCAGGATAAAATGAAGGTAGACAAAGACATACTCTGGTAAAAAAAAAAAAAAGGGCGAGAGAAATGCCATACTGAAAGTAGGGCCGGGTTAAGAGTAGCGTTGGCGCTGGGGCACAGCATCTTGTAAAGGCCCTCCAGTAAGACGAGCACCCGAAATGTGAGGCAAAAGGCTAGGGGTTCGGGGGTATGTGAACACTCCCAGCGGTTGGGTTCACGGCTCTGCTCCGTCCACAAATGAAACTGGTATTTCATAGATTAAACTGGAGTCTTCTGGGACATGTTCAATGAAGAATTTTCCTCAGTTTGTACACTTTCTTTCCCTCTCCACAGATATCCAATATTTTGAAGCTATATTTAGCCTACACAGTGCACATAACCGTGTCTGCTCTTCTTTCTGTTTTAAAAGAATTCGTCCTGTCTTGTGAGGGGCCCCTTTTGTGTGAAGGCCTCAGGGCTGTAGCCCCAGCAGCCCACGCCCCTCTCCCTCCTTTAATCACGCATAGACTGAGAGCATCAAGCAAGTCAAAACAAAAGTACAGGTACTGAACTCGGTCAATATCTGTCATCAGCGACACGTACGTTTTCAGTACGCCGCCAGAACAACGGGAGAATATTTTGTCTGTATAGAGACGTAAGGAGGACAATAAGAAACTGGCATTGTTTTTTTTTTTTCACCCCACCTTATCTTCTGGCACTCCCCCCCTGAAGGCAGGATACTCCCAGTCGACATCCAGTCCATCGAATCCATGCTTGGTGATCAAATCGACTGCGCTGCTGATGAAGATCTGACGCTTGGCCGGGTCACTCGACATCTGGTGGTCCACATAATTTACATAAGTATCATACGAGTGAAATTTTTTGTCCAGTGCGCAGAGAAATTACAAAGAAAATGTGCGAAAATGCCTCCTGATAACAGGAGTACACAACTTGATCCACCACCATTGCACACTACATTATCAGTCATTTGAAAAAAAAAAAAAAAAGTCAGCGCTGGACATGATTCGGGATTTTCTTCATATTGTTGCAGAATGGGTTGACTCGACCACTCATCATTCAAATAATGAATCAGTTAGTCGTCAATTCTGTCTGTAAGAGTGATGGGGCAACAGATATCATCACTCGATCAGTCAGTAATTCGTACTTTGAATGAATAATTCAGTCTATCGGTTCTATATCGAATTAACAAGTCAATTACTCCTACATTCAGTCAGTTATTAATATGGTAATTTGAATATAAGAAAGGACAGGCTCACAGTCTTTACTTAAAACAAACTTACTAAATACGCTGATTTTTGAAATGCTATTTATTTCTTGCACAGATATTAAGTTTCACATATACTGTAAATGGTCTTATTGGTCTCCCATGGACGTATTCCCTTCATGGACTGTTTGTCCCATAGACCTGTTACTTCATAAATCTATTATTCTCTCCATGAGGAGACACCTATTTCCCACATGAACATATTTTCTCCCATGGCATTACCTTACTCATGGGTAAGGTTGGGTAAGGCTGGGTTAGGTTAAGTTGCGTTAGTTTAGG
>JAGKTI010034945.1:0-11358 GCA_018397915.1 Birgus latro | reverse complement strand
GGCTTCACTCCTTATAATTCAACAGCCATCCACCCCACAGACAGGCTCCGCTCCTTATAATTCAACAGCTTTCCACCCCACAGACAGGCTCCGCTCCTTACACCTAGACCAGAATGGGACTCGGGAAATCCTCAAGACTCGGCTGAAGAAATACTACCAGAAACAGAAGCTTGGCGGAGGAGAGGGAGGAGAGGCAGAGGGACAGGAGGGGAGGGAGAGAGTCAAGGAGAGGAAAGGCTTACAGCGCAATATTCCCTATGATTATTTTGTGGTTATTGATTACGAGGCCACCTGTGACCAGAACAATGGATTTAAATACAGGTGAGAAAAAGAGAGAGAGAAAGATGACTATAAGAATTACAGATAGAAAGAGCAGATAAAGGTGTGTGCGTGAGTTTCTGTGACTGCATGTGTTTCTGCGTGTGTGTGTGTGCATGAGAATATATACGCATAAGTTATATTTCATCACAACGAACCCCTAAGCCTCAGTCATCTTCTCCACAGACACGAAATAATTGAGTTTCCAGCAGTTCTTGTTGACACAAGGAAAATGAAAGTGGTGGGTGAGTTCCATTCCTACGTGCGTCCGGTGGTCAACCCTCGACTCACTGAATTCTGTACACAGTTAACAGGAATCACACAGGTACAGGGCACTCTCTCTTTCTCACCATTCAGTAGTTAACACTCAATTCACAAACTGATGTAAAAATTAAATAATAGCATATGAATGCCGCTTAGGGATGAGTGAGGCTGGTCACTCTCATCTTAAATGCAAGGACCAACTTGCCTGGCCCTGGCTCCTACGCTCCTCATAGGGCAACACAGGATTAGATGATGATGAATTAACTTATAATAATAATAAAAACAAAAGTAATAATACATAATTATTATTATTTATTTTTTTGCTGCAGGACAAGGTAAACTTTGCACCAACATTCCCGGAAGTATTGAAGAAGTTTGAGACATGGTTACTAGAACGCCAACTCATTGGAAAATCCATATCAACGTTTGCAGTGCTGACAGACGGACCCTGGGACATGGGACGCTTCCTTAACCAACAGTGTAAGGTGAGGATAGTGCGAGTTGGAGGGAGGGCAACTTAATGGCAGAGGGAAGGGTAGGATATGTAAGTGCAGGTCAACTGTTCAGCAAATTGGTATCAACATTTGCAGTTTCAGTAGACAGACTTTGGGGTCCGTACTCTCGTCAGTAAGCTATCTCCCTAACATGTCTTCCTCAGCAATTTATTTTTGGATATGGCAGGTTAATATTCTTTTGTATGTTATGTATGCAAAATATGGCAACATCAGAAGGATTTATACTACACGATTAGGACAGTAATGTGTAATCAGCAAAATAAATATCTTAGGAAAAGGTGTGATGGAACTTCGTAACCACACAAAAATACCGTCCCATAACTCAAACAAACCACCTAACCAGACATCTCTCTCTCTTTGGCACAGATATCCAAGCTTCCTTTTCCCAAGTGGGGGAAACACTGGATCAACGTGAGAAAGACCTACAGCAACTTCTACAGAACTCGCAGGGTGAGAGTGAGATTGGCTGGGAGAGAGACTGGGATGGGATGAAAGACTATGTCAGGATTGATGATGATGATGATATACACAGATTAGGATGCAATAATGGAGTGTAAATAAACTGTCATTATTTTTAAGGGTTAACTGGTGTGAAATGAGTAGCATTAGGAGAAATTCATTGTGATGGTTTGGCCTTGTGGAGAGAATGCAGAGTGAGAGACTAATGATGAGAGTTTATGTGAAATGGGGGAGGAGACTGAAAATGAGATGGAGGGATTGTGTAGAGAGGTATGAGAGGGGGGTATAAGTTGAGGGGAGGGCAGCAAAATGGCAGGGGACAGGGTGACATAGAGGCAACTTGTTTGTGGCCACCCCTTACAGGATTGAGGTGTCTGGCAATAGATAGACAGTCATTTATATCATTTGTCAGTGTTAACTGTTTCCTATTACAGATGAGCCTTAACGATATGCTGCAACGGTTAGGCCTGAAGTTCATTGGCCAGCCACACTGTGGGAGGGATGATGCACACAACATTGCCCGCGTGGCCATGAGACTGGCCAGGGATGGTGCCACAATGAGGATGAATGAGGCTATTAAGATGAATCAACAAGGGTAAGTTGTTAGTCCATCGTTATGTGTATACAGGGTGATTCATAATTACGTACATTAAACTGGAGGACGGCCTCCTTGGGTAATTTGAAACAACAATGTCTCTATGGTAAAATGTCGTATTATACATAGTTTAGCTATATGAGTACATTTAAGACGTTGTATTGATGAGGATGGAAGGTGAAGGGTAACGACCTCCTTGGGTAATTTGAAACAACAATATCTCTATGGTAAAATGTCGAATTATACATAGTTTAGCTATTTGAGTACATTTAAGATGTTGTATTGATGAGGATGGAAGGTGAAGGGTAACCCACGAAGAATTTTGTACACGTGTTGTGGGGTGCAAACCAGCCAGCCCAAATTACCTACCCCTTCCCACCCCATCCCCATACTACCTTCCCCAACCCCACCCTGACCGTAACTACCTTTACCTCATACGGTTGTACACAGTCCAAGTAACACAAGAACTATTTGTTCGTCTGCAGCACGCTGTACTCGAGACATGTGGACAATTTCTGTGGAAATCTACGCGGGTTGCCCTTCACATTCCACCCTCATCACTACATCGTAAATGTACTGTAATAGCCAAACTATGTACAATTCGACATTTTTAAACAGACATTGTTGTTTAAAATTATCCAATGAGGTCATCCTCCAATTTAATGTATGTAATTATGAATTACCCTGTATAATTGCTTTATTTATCTCAATAATTATTTATTTCCTTAACCCCTTCAGCAGTCTATATGTTTATCTGTTTATCTACCAACTACCTACCTACCTGCCTGCCTGCCTACCTACCTACCTACCTACATACCCACCTACTTACCTACCTACCTAAGTATCTGCCTAAATATAATTCTCTCTATTTCCCATCCATAATTCTATCTCCCTCTCAAGCTAAGTTAACGTAAGGGATAATAATTTTTTTCTCTCTCTCTAAACACAGCTAACCACCAAACTCTCTCCCACAGTGACTACTTCGTGCAGAACCTCTCCAAAATGAAGCACAGTGAAATTAGAAAAAGTCTGCGAAAAGCAAAGATGAATGTGAAGGATGTAGGAGGAGGGAAGGAAGAGGAAGAGGAGAATGGGGAGGAAGAGGAGAATGGGGAGGAAGAAGAAGAGGAGGATGAGGAAGAGGAAGAGAGAGAAGAGGAGGCAGAAGGAAAGTCATGTTTAGACACTGCTGATAAATCACAGTTTCCTGATTTGAAGTGATGACCAAGAAAAGGAGGAGGAAGAGGATGATGGAACAGCAGAAGGAAAAATAAAATAACAGTGTGAGAAAAAAATAGAAGAATGGCAGAATAAAGAAAGGAGACGCTATGAGATGAGGGAAGAAGGTGAGGGATCAGTAAGAGAGAAAAAGAGAGAGAGAAAAAAAAAAGTGAAGGAATAATGAAAGAAGAAGGGGCATTATGACAAGGGAGACCAAGGAACAATATTATATTCAGTAGTTTATATATTTTTGAACAACAATACAAACTCTCCCTAAAGTTATTTTGTTATAAGAAATTTTAATGACATTGTTACCTATCATTAACTCTGTCTGCAAAGGAGACTGATTTTATATTTTTGGGTTGTTGTTGGTAGATTATATTCAGCTCAGGCAAGACTATGGATGGTATTGTTGCTGGGTAAGAAAGCTCCCTAACACCCCTTTCTAGGCAATTTATTTTTTGGATAGGGCTGGTTAATATACTTTTGTACGCCATTCTTGTTGGGTAAGGAAGATCCCTAACACACCTTCCTAGGCAGTTTATTTTTGGATATGGCTGGTTAATATCCATTGCTACACCATTCTCGTTGAGTAAGGAAACTCCTCAACACCCCTTCCTAGGAAGTTACAAAATTGAGGCCTTAAAAGTGTACTTTATTACAGTATTATTCCAACTAAGGAGAAGTACTGTAGTTAGTTAACATTTTTGGACTGTCATTGAACATTGTGGTTTTGAAAGGTTGTGGCTGAGGTCCACATTCTCGTCAGTTGAAGAAGCTCCCTAATATATTTCCCCAAGTGATTTATTTTGTTTATTACACCTTACCGTCCTCTTCTGTGTTACATAAATTCTTCCACTATCACCATACTTTGCATAAATAGTAACAGACATTAACCAGTCACATTCAAAAATAAGTCACTGAGGAAGAGGTGCTAGGGAGCCTCCTTGCCTGGTAAGTATATGGGCCCGAGTGTTGAGAGAAATATTTTGAGATGGTTTGGCCATGTGGAGAGGATAGAGAATGAGAGACTGACTAGAAGAGTGTATGTGAGTTAGGAGGAGGGGGAGACCAAGGATGAGACAGAGAGACAGAGTGGAAAGAGGTATATGAGAGAAAAAAGATGATGGAGGGACAAAGTAGAAAGAGATATATGAGAGATGGGGGTGTGAACTGGAGAAGACAGTCAGTCAGCTTGTTTGTGGCCACTCCTTATGGGATTAAGGTCTGTGGTGATAAATAGGTAGGTTAGCCTGCATCCCACATTACAGAGTGCAATAAAAAGTTTGACATTTTATCATCATCACATTCATGGAATGCCAGTAATTAAATTATTCAGTGTAATCAGCCTGCATCCCACATTACAGCATGAAGTAAGCAACAATGAAGAAATCTCAGACATTCCATCATCACATACTTCAGAAATTATTGGTAAAAATTAGAGACTGGTCCACACTTTTGCCCTCTCAGTGTCACTAATACTGCCATCAGGGCCCTGGACCCTCAGTAACCCCTTTGCTCCTGTGGGCCTCTCCTAAGCTGAATATAATCCTCTGATGGCTGCATGAATCAGCTATAAGAAGGTATTATCCCACTGACAAGGCTGAACTAACAAATTCTAGCAATCAGCGGGTAACAGCCGTCTTGGTTAACCCTTTGGCTTGTGTGGATGCATCTGAGGGTTGTAATTTGAATGGCATAGAAGGCTTCACAGCATCTTCCTTTGTGATATCGTATGGTGTATAATGGCTCCAACATGCCTGTATGCATCTGCCTTGGTCACCTAATGATGAGTCTCCATACTGCTTGATCCCTGGCAGCCTTCCTATTCAGTCGCTTATCCTTGAGGTCACACTCTATGACCTCGTCCCAGGTCTTTATAAATCTCTCTCACACAACCCAACCCCCGAAATTCACATTTCCTGTACCCAGTTGTCATCCTTCACCCTCTCCACATGACCAACCCATCTCAATCACTCTTCTGGTGCTGGAGAGGGATGCCTTTGAGGGTTGGCATTAATATAACTGGGCAGTCGAGCTAATTATACAGACATCCCTCTGTCCCCCAAAAGGAGGATGGTGAACTGCAGAGAAGAGCAGCTTAAGCCCGTGCAGTCCAGATTCAGGTTCTGATAAGTCTGGGTTCACAAAAAAACACAAATACAGTAACATTCCTCTGTGTGGCATTTATTTCTTTTCTTTTTATATCAACACTGGAGAAATAATGACCAGAATAAACTGCTAAGGAAGACATGCCATGAAGCCTCCTATGCCACACACAGTATGGCTCTGGGGGTTTGGTCCTGGGTAACATCAGACTTTGTGCAACTGAGTACGATCTTAGCAGTGAAAGGATTGAGGGGGATTTGTTCACAGAAGTGCATTAATAAAACTGTTTAACCGAAGAACCCATTCATTGCCCTTTACCTATCAGGTCTTGTGATACTGCTGTACAGAGAGAGAGAGAGAGGAGAATCTTCTCAAAGTTTAACGGGCATATAGCAGAAAAAACAGAATATTCTGAAAAACAAACTGGTGGAGATAGGGTTTTCACTGTATTTCACCAAATGTAAATTTTCTTGATGGTACTGGGAAGATTTTTTTTTTTTTTTACATTACACTTTTTTCTTCTTTAAATGCAAGGAAGAAGGAACCGAAGGCCAGAAGCCTGCAAGATTATTCCCTCCAAGAAAAAACAAAAACAAGATAGTGAGGGATGGTGCTGGAGATGGACACTTTCATGTGGTGGCACTGATATAACCTGGTGGCTCAACTGCAGGGTTATACAAAGGTCCCTCAACTACTTCCCTAGCTCCCAAAAGAAGGATGGACTGCAGAAGCAGGGCAACTCAAGCCTATGTGAGCTATCTCCTTATCTCCAAAAGGAGGATGGTGGACTACGGGAGGGCAACTTAGTCTATGTGGCTCAACTGCCTGGTTGAACTACTTCCTTAACCCCAAAAAGGAAGATGGTGGACTTCATGAGAGGGGCAACTTAAGCCTTAAGTCTACTGAGATAACACTTGATAGCCAGAAGCCACAACAACAATAGTCAGTATATTAAGTTCTAATACTGCTTGGACTTTGTTGGATGGACACGCCAAGACTAATGGGAGTGGAAATATGTTATCTGAAAGGAGTTTGTGGAGCTATGTGGAGAGACAGACAGACAAATGTGGAGGTTAAGGAGCACTGTGGTGATGTGGATGTGCTGGAAAGTGTTGAAGTACCCTGAGATGGTATGGTCATGTGAAGAGACTGGAGAGTAAGAGACTTACTAGGAAAGTACAGCATGCGTCCATTTATGATGAGGATGCGTCTGACAAAAATCCATCACATAACAATTTATTGTACATGAGTGAATATCATATGAGATGCAGTTTGGGTTTATGCCAGGCAGGGGGACCACTGATGCCATATTCATTGTTCGACAGCTTCAGGAAAAATATATTGGAAAGAAAAGGGAATTGTATTTTGTTTTTGTTGATTTGGAAAAGGCCTTTGACAGAGTCCCTAGAGAGGTGGTGAAGTGGGCAATGAGAAAGCTGGGATTGGAAGAGTGGCTGGTTAGGGTGGTTATGGCCATGTACGTGGGTGCTCGCACCCAGGTAAGAGTGAATGGAGTTTTGAGTGATGAGTTTCCCGTGAATGTTGGTGTGCATCAGGGGTCAGTTTTGAGTCCCTTGTTGTTTATCATGGTGCTTGAAGCCCTCTCACGTGACTTCAGAGATGGACTCCCATGGGAGATGTATGCTGATGATTTGGTGTTGATTGCTGAGAGTGAAGGGGAGGCTGAGGAAAGATTTAAGAAGTGGAGAGATGGTATGGGGTACAAGGGCTTAAGGGTAAATGCAGATAAAACAAAAGTGATGATATCTAGGGTTGGTGGCGGTACAATCAGAGGAGAGGGAGAGTGGCCATGTGCAGTTTGCCACATGGGTGTGGGAAGTAATTCCATCTTGTGCAGTGTTTGTGATAGATGGGTGCACAAGAGATGTAGTGGTATTAGAGGTAGACTGCGAGATAATGCTGATTTCATGTGTGCGGTGTGTCAGGGAGAGCAGGTGGAGATTGTTAGGCGTGAGAGGGTTGAATTTGCAGGTGAGTCTCTTGAGTGTGTGGAGGAGTTTTGTTATCTGGGAGACATGTTATGTGCCGGAGGTTAGCTCGGTTGCTAGAGTGAGAAGTGGTTGGAAGAAGTTTAGGGAGCTGTTGCCTCTCCTGACATTGAGAGGACTCTCCTTACGTGCTAAGGGGTCTTTGTATGCAGCATGTGTTAGGAGTGTGATGCTGTATGGTAGTGAGACCTGGGCAGTAAAGGAAGAGGATATTCTCAGATTTAAACGTACAGAAATGACAATGATTAGGTGGATGTGCAGTGCGTCCCTGCATGCAAGGCCTGGGGGGGCTGGGTTTACGATAGAAGAGTTGAGAGGTAGGATGGGACTGGAGTGTATTGGTGTTGTGATGAGGAGAGGTAGGCTGAGGTGGTTTGGACATGTGGAGAGGATGGGGGGTGATAATTGGGTGCAGAGGGTGAGAAGTGTTAATATTGGGGGAGGGGTTGGGAGGGGTAGACCGAGAAAGACATGGGACGAGGTCATTAAATGTGACTTAAGGGTTAAGGGACTGAATAGGGAGGCTGCCAGAGATCGAGCAGCGTGGAGAGCCGCCATTAGGTGACCAAGGCCGACACATGCAAGCATGTTGGAGCCTTCAAAAACGAAAACGAAAACGAAGTCAACTGAGATGGGTTCAATGGAGGTATGCTTTTGGCTGAGAGTCACCCACCCTACAAAGTCTAAAAACAAGTCTCCAACCAACCTAAGGTGACAGTTACTGTATTTCACTTCACTTGCTGCTTGCTACCAAAAACTGGTCAACAAATTACTTTCCAATTCACAAAAACTGGTAGCTGTTTCACTTCTGTGAACTTCACTTGCTGCTTGGCCTGTGTTGGCCATTGTATAAGCAAGAACAGCAACTGTACATCAACCAGTGAGGCTTTGTATGGGAACATAATGATCATATAGGTAAAAATGCCATCACAGATTTAAAAAAAAAAAAAAAGTCCTAGCTTCTTGGTCATCATATACTGTAGGTGATTCATCTTATACTGGTTCATCATAAAACATGTGTCTGCTGTATGTGAGTGAGGTGGAGAGGGAAAAGGAAGACCAAGGAGAGGGTGAGAAGTGTATAAAAGGTGGTATGAGTTTGAGGGAGGGCAACCAGATGGCAGAAGATAGTGTGACAGAGGTGACTGTTTGTGGCTACCCCCTTCAGGATTAAGGGATCTGGCTATAGATAAATAACAGAACCCCTCCTACAACCTGGCTGTCTGACTATGATTAAGTA
This sequence comes from Birgus latro, assembly GCA_018397915.1. Classification (NCBI taxonomy): domain Eukaryota; kingdom Metazoa; phylum Arthropoda; class Malacostraca; order Decapoda; family Coenobitidae; genus Birgus; species Birgus latro. The sequence continues at coordinate 2,628 of JAGKTI010034945.1, read as the reverse complement.
AACCTCAGATTAGTTTCCCCCCCCAAGCTACAACCTACAACAGTTCAATTCCAACTGTTAGATTTTTTATGCACGAAGGAAACCTATAATCGGGTGTATGGATTTTTTTTTCTTTTGCTTAATTTTTTTTTCTTTGCTTCATCATATAGTATAGACATTATGGTAACAAGTAGGAGGGAAGAAGGTTAGACTTTCATAATCTGGGTCATCCACAAGACAAACGACAAACCTACATCCCTAGCAGTGTTAATAAGAGAGACAACCCACCAATCACTCTTGGCTCTGAACCATAGCAAGTTAATCCACGGTCATCTCAAAGTTAAGATTTCTACCACCAGGCTACAGAAAGAAGTTTATATCATTTATTTTTCATCATCATCATCATCCATACTTCTTTTCTCATTCTTGGATTAAAAAGGACAAGAGATTCGCCAGTCTGTCCAACTAAACAAGCCACACTTTAATTCACTGACCATTCAAGCCCTTGGAATCCTGACATCACCTCTGTCATATACATTCACACTATCGTGCTTCACACCAGTCCTCTGATGTTCTCCATCCATTATCCTATCCTTATTGCTCCATCAAGTGTAGGGGCCTGGGGACAGGCCAGGCAGTCCACAAATTTAAAGTGATGGTAACCAGACAATATTCTCATTTCCACCATCAATCATTCATTAGTATTGTTCATATCATTTATAAAGGCTCCAATGTGCTTGCATGCACTGGCCTTGATCATCTAATGGCAGCTCTCCATGCTACTTGATCTCTGGCAGCCCCCCTATTCAGTATTTCATATTTGTGGTACTATACTATGAAACAATGCAAATATCTTAGACTAACCAGTAATGTGAGGCTGACAATGACACAGAAAAAAATAAATAGAAGGAAATGATATTGAACAAAGAACGCAGAAAAAATAAAAAATTAAGTACTGTATACTGAAATATAATTGAAAAAGAACAGAAGTGTTACCTTTCCAGGCGTTTCAGTGAGTCAGGTGCAAGGTGGGTGGGTCATCTTCAGCGGGATACTTAAAACCGACTCCTGTATAATGAGTCAGTTGCAATACCTCAATTAACAGGTACCTGCAAAGTTAGGTGGTTGCATAATCACCCTGCACAATAATAAACACATATCGTATCACTGCATTTGTACTGCACAACCACTAAAAAAATATATTCGTTACCCCTGTGTGCGCTGAACTTTGAAATGATTTGTAAAAGTGAAACCATGTTCATTTGGTAGTGGAATAGCCTGTTTAACCTCATCTGGCAAAGATTCCTTGCCTCTTTGGCTCAGTTAATATCCAAATATAGTCAGACTGCGGAATAAACCTGACTAGTAACGAAGGAGACTCATTCCTACCTCATAATGAATGATCCAGTCTCCTCAGATGAAAACTAAAGTACAGCAGTTCGGCCTGTGTTATACTGTATCGCACCACACGGGTAATGAATACAGTATATTTTCACTGGGTGTACAATACAGTATATGGATAATACAAAGGAAATGCTCTATTCCATATTACCCTCTGAGGTGCAGGGGTGTGAGGGGATCATACCAGTCCAGTATATTTATGGGTAGATGGGTGGACTTGCATATTAGAGGGTATATTTTGGGGTATATTAAGGTATATTTTTAAGGGTATATGACTGCTTGTTTCACCTTAACTTGGCCCAGATATTTATCCTTTTTCCTGTCAGTTTCATCTAGGATACTATGGCTCCACATTCTTTCCACAGCACTTCTTCATGACTAGCATCATTTTCTTGTGTTAATCTATATTTAAAACTCAACTTTCAAGACAAGATGGCAGGAATTTCAGGCCAAGTTAAAGTAAAACACATATGCTGGTACTAAAGCTCCCTAACATATCTTCCTAAGTGATTTATTTTGTTTATTACACCTTCTGTCCTCTCAAGTGTTACATAAATCTTTGCAATACTGCCATACTCTGCATAAAAATATCATCATCACCTGGACCTCCTTTCCCACTCAATGGCAAGGTGAGGAGTAGCAACATCCAGACAGCCCAAATTTGCCCAAACCAATGGGCCACGCTCCATTCACTAACCATTATGCCACCGGAATCCTGGCTCTATCTGAATATACAAAAGGATATTAACCAGCCATATCAAAAAATAAATTGCTAAGGAAGAGGTGTTTGGGAGCCTCCTTACACAATGAGAATACAAGTCATAGTGTGCTTCCCTTGGTGGTATTAATTGATTTTAAAAAAATAATAATTTAAAAAAAAAAGTCACCTCTTGGGAATCAAACCTATGCAAGATTGTCACTCTGATGAGTTTGTACCACTAGACCACCAGGCTCCTCCACAAGGACAACAAACAGTATACATCACTAGTCTAGATATATATATTTGAATGACTGTATATGTAGGGATGTATATAATGGCTTAAAATATATATATATATATGATACATCCACAGTCTAGCACCAAAGACGGGACAGATCTTTTTTTACCATTAATTATAGTATGGCTGTATAAAAGACTTATCATCTACGTAAATCTATCATTCTTATCGTTATCATCAATCAAAACACTCCCCTTCCTTATTTCTCTCTCTCAAACACTCCCCTTCCTTACTTCTCTCTCTCAAACAC
>JAGKTI010034944.1:0-11358 GCA_018397915.1 Birgus latro | reverse complement strand
TGGTGGCTGTGGTGGTCTGGTCTGTTAGTTGTGGTGGTCTGGCCTGGCAGTTGTAGTTTTGGGAAGCTGGAATACAGTATATCATTGTTAGCAACCTATGTTTATGCTATCGTACCAAATATACAAAACTGTTTCTCAACCATAAATGTTAAATGCTAACCACATAATGTCTAACCTGTAAATACAGTATATCTAAATTCTAACTGCTTAAATACTGCTTAAAATGGAGTGTTGCCTGCTCCTCCCTTCTCCTTTATTATTGTATCTTTCTGTCCTCCTCTATTCCTACTTCTCTACCTACCCTTCCTCTCACGCTACTCTTTCCACTTCAGGTGGAACCCAATGTTTCCTTTAACCCAAGAAACCATTGACAAGACAGCGCTAGGTGGCAACCATATAACCAAATTATGAATCTGATGCTATTCTACAACAAATTTACTGCTGATTTCTCATTATATCTTATATATGTGTCCTGATATAACTTTCTTCATAAATTGTTAGAAAATAGTAAATCAAGTTCATACATGGTCATGGAAGTTTACGAGGCAATGCTTCTTTAATGGAAAACACAAAAAGGCTTTGTGTGAAAAATGGCAAATTTCCTTTATATAATTACTGATAATTTAAGAGGAAATGTTTCTCAAAGTTAATGAGGTAATAATATATAAATAAACCTGCTTATAACTTGAACTTACTACATAAACAAGGAAAACTGGCAAATCAGCTTTATATAGATACTAATGGAATTATATGAGGCAATCTTTCTTGAATTTACTGCAAACTTAATAAAGTGTACAAACTAATGGAGGAAAAAAAAAACTACTTATATAGGAGATTTACCATAAACTAGGGAATGGAAAAACAGCTTTAAATATAGCAATGGATTTTAACAGATAAGCTTTACGATCTTTAAGTGGAAAAATGGGTCAGGGTGATGTTACTTTATTCACATTTGTTATTTACTGCTGACTTATGGTAAAAAACGATGTTGAATTTCTATACCATCCTTATTTTACTTTTTTACTTATCATTTTTACTGTGAACTTTAAATACTGAAAAATGAGATGCATTATGGGGAATGTCTGATTATTGTATTTCTTTCATAACTGGGACTTTTCGGTGAGCATCGAGCCAACGTGATGCCACCAACATTAATCCCTTTACTCAGGTGTGTTTTATAATTTATTCCTGCTACCTTCAGACAAATTCAGCTCAGAAAGGCATTTTCCCTCGATGAGTTAGTCCCATAAAAGTACTGTATATCTATATTCATTACCTATCCAAGTCTATGTATATATCAACCCTATCTATCCAAAAACCTATGTATCTATCAGCCAATAATGCCCCATCAGGAGTGTAGGGGTCCTGGGCTAGGCTATTCAAATCACACATTAAAGAAAGTGACCAGCTGCTTGTCCCTGTGTGGCAGGGTAAAACCTTCAACCAGCCCTTGCACTCATACTTCTATTGGTCAAACCTTACTGGGGCAACTAAACCTACTAGACCACCAGGCACCCACTACAGCCTTAAATACACAAATAAATATGTAAATAAACAGATAATAAATAAATAAATCATATTTTCTTTTCCTACCTACACATGCAAAATCACTAGTGCAACTTAACCTACTACCAGGCACCCAGTACAGAATAAATAATAATAATAATAATAATAATAATAATAATAATAATAATAATAACCTGCTTTCCTATCTACATATCTGAGTGGTGGAGAGGGATGCCTGCAAGTGGTGGTACTGATATGGATGGGTGGAGGAGCTGCCTGGTTATACAAACATCCCTCACTCCTCTCCCTATTCCCCATAAAGGGGATGGGGAATTATACAGGAAGGGCAGTTTTGGTTGGTAGTCTACTGGGTTTATGTTGGGATGAGCCTGGAGTTATTACCAATCTACCTATTTTCCTAAAGGATTATTAAATATCAAGTAACCTAAAACAAAATGAGTTAAATACTGGTTTCTTGCATCTCAGCAGAAGGAAAAGATTTAAAAAAAAGGGGGGGGGGACAGAGATGGAGACTGGAGATGGAAAGGAAGAAGGAAGAGGAAGCAGAAGAGAACTCCCTGATAGAAGCTCTGTGGAGTGGAGCATAGCCAGGACTAATCACAAGGAATAATATGTTAAGTCTTGAAGGAAGTCTGAAGGCAGCAGGAGAAGTCTTGAAAAGTCTGATGCAGTTCTGGCTATTTGGAATCCTATACATACCATCCTGGAAAAAAAAAAAAAAATGAATACATTAATAAAAACCATAATAATAACTATAATAAGAGAGAATCATCACCATCAACCAGCTCTCTCTTTCCACCCTACGGTACGGTAAAAGAATGAAACACCTACTTTTATCTTCTTATTTATCATTATCATCATTCAGACCTCTCTTCCAATGACCTTGCTATTATCAGATCTACTAACATCATCCTGTGTGCGTGTGCGTGTGTGTGTGTGTGTGTGTGTGTGTGTGTGTGTGTACGGATGCCATGCTGGTCGGCATTTCCCGCATGTCCATTCTATTACCAAAAAAAAATCTTTAAATGAACACAACGTTCGGCTGGCTCAACGTGCCCGTTAAAATTGAAAATTCCGTAAAAGGGGGTTCGGTATATTGAGGGTTTGCTGTACAGTGCTATACAACCCTACACAAAGCACCGTTTTTCAATATACAACTGTTTATTTCACTTAAACGACCACTACAATCGCTACAATATACAACTGATCATTAATACATTCCCATTTCCCTGGACATAATCTGATCACATAACCAACCTGACCTGCAGAATAATCTTGCTGTTTACCAGTTCTGTTTATTTTATTTAGCTCTGGAAAGATTTCAAAGCATCTCTCCTGAAATGAGTATAATTGTCAGTTGATAATGAGAATAAAACAAAATGTACACCCCCAAATTTCAAGGGGTTGATGGGGAGCAAAAAAAAAAAAAAAAAAAATGCAACTGTATATTTTATGGAAATGATTATGTTGGGTCTCACATGAGGTAAATAAATAAATATAGTAAATAAATAAATAAAAATCCTGGATCCTGAAACAGATGGTTACTTTAACTCAACAAAGATCCCAAACCCTTCTCAGCTTCATTAGATGGCAAATTATTGAGAGAGTCACAAATTTTTACAAACTTCTGATTTAGAGTACAATGCCTTGTCCATTACTACTGATTGATATTGCAACCAAACGTGTAAATTGCTCAATCGCGATACGTGTTAATTCCTAATTCTGGATGCATGTTTTAATCGTTTAACTTCTGTTACACTGCCTGTCTCCCAATACAGTAGGGTAACTTTTACAAATTTCATAACACTGGATTCCTAGGACAACATTGGGAATCCTACGTCAACCATCATACGAAATGTTTCTTTTCCAAATAAAAAATAAGCAAGACATTGTAGGGTCTTTAATTTTTTTCTGTGGTGGTGGTTTCTTTATGTTTTTTTTTTTTTTTTTTTGGTGGAGCATTTTTTTTTTATCATGATCCTGTCTTGTAAGTCACCTGTTTTCTATTTATTTTCACCATTAAGAAAAGATGGTTAAGTCAGAAATCTACGGTTCTCCCTCCTCTTAAGAGCTGTGCAATTTCTGGATCTACTTCCAATACAGTAAACTCCCATATTATGTCACATAGCAGGTAAGGGGGTGTCGGATACTGACATACTGACGGAGTGTAGTAGTACGGTACCCCCCCAAAGAGATCTAATCCCCTATAAGACCCTTTACCTGTACTGTATAACCCTTCAAGATATAAAAACAACCTTAAATACTGTACTCTAATGAGCATGGTAAAGATCTGCCAAGAACTTGCGTTTGCATGAAAAGATGAATAGTGCTGATTTGGGGGCTTCCGTGGGGCGACAGACATGGGGCTGAAGCAAGCTCTTCGGCTTCGAAGCCGAAGCCCTTCAAAAGCCATAAAGCCAAAGAAGATCTCGGCGCTCTTGGAAAGTCGTGAAGCCGAAGTCAGGTAAACATTCACAAAGACAAGGCTGAAGCTGTATGAATTTTATGAAGCCAACAATCAGCTTTGTGTCACATTATCCCATTTGTAACCAGCCATGAGAAAACAAGAATTTCACATACAGTATAGTGAGCCCTTGCAAATAAGTGAGTGCATAATACTGTACCTTGCACCGTACTTAGAGTCAAATAGGTACGGTACCATCTTATTACATTCTCGACCAGTTCACATCATGATCCTCTTACAGCAGAATTAAGAAGCACTGTTTACACTGTTCATGTTGTAAACATATTCTGCTCCTGCAATCAATTTTCTGGCCCTGGTGCTTTAGCCAGCACTTGGGGCTGTAGCCAGCCCCTTGGCTTTGAAGCTGAAGCTGAAACCCCGGAAAAGTTACAAAACCAAAGCCACGACCAAAAAATCATGGCTTCAAGAAGCTGAAGCCGGTTTCGGCCCCATGTCTGCCGATCGATGAAGACATATTCTGGACTCTGCAGCAATGGATAATTGCAAGCTTACTGAGGGTTTTTTTTTTTCCCCTGTTTTTTTTTTTTTTGGGTTGGTGGGGGGGGGGGGGAAGAAGAAAAATCTGAGATGAGCTTGGTTGATCTAACACTGAAACTAGCTTACTGTATAGTATACTCATTTTACTTTTACTTGGTCTAAAACTGTCATCTCTCCATCTTGAATGCTGAGCTGTTACAAGAGATTAACATGATTGACACCAGAATATGGTGCTACTCAAGAGGCAGTGCTTTGAAAAGAATATAGAGCCATATAGCAGTCTTTTTCTGCCACTGAGCCATGTGAAATATGCTAAAAATGGATGAAAATTTGGGCAAGGTTGGTATAAAACAGTTGTAGTGATCTGCAAGAGATTTCTACTTCAAATTCTTTATAAAAAAAATAAAAAAAATACATTTACCAATATAGGATGGGATGGGGCAGGTAACGATAAACTTTTGGAATTACACCCAAAGGGCAGTGAAATTATGCTCCAGTGAATAAACAGTTCTAAGCACTTCTCTAAAGCCCGTCACACATTCCATAATCGAACCAAGACAGCGCCACTAATTCAATTATTGCGCTGTCGTGAAATATGACCATGATAAATGCCAATTAACAAACAATGTCATGACAGCTGTAAGTATGAGTCATGGTGGTTGTAAGATGGTCACAAAGGAGTCATGACAGCTGTAAGACTGAGTCACAACTGGCACATTTTCACATTTTTTACGGTCATTTTGTCGTCACGATGAGGCCACGATTACCATGCTAGTGCCAGACTCACAACGGTGCCATGAACGTACCACAATAGCATCAAGTTTATGCCCACTGCGCCCCCCCATGCTGCCACGAGTGCCCACGCGGCTGCCAAACCGCCGAGCCTGTGAAACGTGCATAGGTCTATCGTGACTCTATCATGTCCCATAATCAGCTCTATCGTGACTCAATCGCTGTATTCTTAGGGTTATCGTGACTCATGCTTGCATGCTTGCATCTACTGTGACGCATTTGGCATAATATTAGGGATATTGTGACTCACCCATAACGTTTTTATTGCCACGACAGTCACGAAAGAACCTACGACAGCCATGACGGAGTCACGAAGCTGCAACGAAGATCACAATAGAGCCATGGAAAACTTTCGACAGTGCTACATTGGGTACAAAAATTGGGGAGCTTCCCGATAAATTAACGCTCGCGTTAATTTATCATGGCTTCGGCTAAGTGCGCCATGATCGGTCACGATAAACCCATAATCTGGACCATGATGCCAGTACTAATTTAATACGTGGCGCTATTGTGGTTCGATTATGGAATGTGTGACGGGGGCTTAAGCTTACCTAGTACCACAGAAGCCTTTTACATACTTAACATTGTAAATAACGAGTTGTGGTAAGATTCAACAGTTCTTATCTGTCTTTCACTTAATCTACTTTATTAAAAACTGATCAACCTAACTAAACAAACTTTCAACATCAATTTATTTTCACCAAGTACTAATGAGTGTATCTGTAAAAATGTGCATAAAAATAACACTAAATATATGCTACATGGTGCATGTACTAATGTCTTTCTTCTTGGATGTAATTCTGATTCACCGGGTAACCACAATCAACAGGTCTGAGAGAAAAAGATGGCAGGATGCACTTGGTTGAAGATGGTAATGGTGATGATGGGGCAGCTTCTTTACATCCGAAAGTACTAATGAAGCCAGGTTTTGAGGTGTTAATGAGTCTCCTTGGTCACTAGTCATATAAACCATGCAATCTACCACATTCAGCCATCAACTAAGCTATAAAAAAAAGTTGGGGATCAATGTCCGCTAAAATCAAATTGACTGGGGTAACCTCATACCAAAATAGAAGCCTGTCCAAGCTCTCCAGCCTTGATATTGCCTAAAAAATCTACTCTAACCGTATTTACTTCATCACTATAATCAGCCGTGATGATTCCCTGGTGAAAATACTTAGGGAATAGCGAATAACAGAAAAAATTACGATAAATAAGATACAAACCTCGTGATCAATCCAGTTACGGAGAACGCTGGGACGAGTTGCCAATCACAAAGAGCGCTCACCTTGCTATCAAAATCCGCTAGGATGTATCCTTTATCCAAAATTTCCCCCAAATGGCAAGAAAAATGCAGAATCTCTATCATACTCCTAAATCAGTATAAAATTATCTCTTTCATCGTTAAATTTCTTGTTGCTTGACTTTAAAACTTAAATGGAAACGAGTACAAACACACTAGAGCCATAAACGTACCTAAACTTGCTATTAAAAAGCGCTAAAATCTATTTATAAAGAAAAAATCACCCCGAAATTGCAAGAAAATTTAAACTTCTTTGTAATATTTGTAATTCATTGTAAAATTATCCGTATTATCACTAGATTTCTTCCTGCTACACATTAAAAACTTGTTAAATGAAAATTCTCGACATTAGCAAAAAGGGCTGAATTGGCAACGTAACTGAAAGAAAAACGAAGCTTCTAAATGCTCATGTGACAAGAATGGACATAGAAATAAATAAATACAATAAATAAAATGACATTGGGGCCAGATGTGATGAAAATGGAACGAAAGATACCAAATATGATGAGAAAAACCGAGAAAATAATAATTAAATGGATGGAGAGAGAATCTCAGCGTGTTTACAAGGATGTGAGCGGGACTTTTAAATTCTTACCATGTTCTTAACTAAGTAACACCTCTTTCCAAGCAATTTATTCTGCATATTACACCTTGATAACCTCTTGCATGCTATTTATATAATATTAATAGTAACAATTTTCTTCAATGATACACAAGAGGATACTGAGCTGTTATGATGTGCAGAATATTGGATGCAATCAAGGTGGCAATGAAGCTTAAAAGCACATCTTCCTTGGCGATTTATTCTGCATATTACATCTTAACATTCTTCTGATTACTATTAGTACCATTATGATACCTATATAACTGGCAACAGTACATGTGGTGATGTGGATTTTAAGATGTAAGATGTAGCACCTCATCTGTAGCTTTTTATTCTATATACTGCATCATGACATACGCTTATATAACTTTGATATCGTTGTAATATCAGCAAAATTTGCATATGTAATATGGAAGAGAAAACTGAAGTGGACTGTGGAGAGTCTTTTGTATAGAAATGGTTTATCTGAGCCTAGGAATATCCTTTTTTTTTTAATGCCCACTACTGTACAGTATTATACTTCTAACACAGTGCATATAAGGACCCCTTAGCCTGGAGGAAGAGTTCCTCTCAATGTTGGGAGAGTCAACAGTTCCCAAAACATTTTCCAACCACTCCTTAACCTAGTCACTGAGCTCCAGCCCCTTTTCCAACACATGACATTTCCCCTAAATAACAAACTCCTCCACACGTTCAAGACTCTCCAGCAAGACCAATTTATTCCTGCCTTTCAGTCTCTGCATGCTCTCCCTGACACATCACACACACATGATGTCAGTATTACAGGTATTTTGCAACCTACCCCAATACCATTATATCTCTTATGCACTTATCACAAACACTGCACAAGTGGCATGTGGTGGCAACCATCATTCACTTTATGTAATGCTGCCCACATCTTCCTTCACCTTTGTCACTCTTTCTCTGTCTACCCCCATCTTTTCATATACCTCCCATTCCTTCCTGTCTCTTTTTATTTCTCTTCTCTCCACTTCTGCTGGGCCGGCACTAAATGATAACCCTAACAATTTTTGTAACACAGGAAACCATTTACAATGCTGGATGGCAATAAGGCAACCAGAAAAAGGAGTTATGGTGCCTGTTAAGGTGTCTCAGCTCACTGGTTGAGGAACCGAAAATGTAACGTCCATCCAGGAACCAAACCTTCATTCTTTTCCCCACACCTTGCTGTTGCGAGACACAGTCAACCAAAAGGGAACATCAATTCACTGCACAGGATTTGCTTGCCTGCAGCTGATGGGTCTGCCTGGCCAGACAGACCAGGGTTGATCAGCAACAACAACTTCACAAGATGCAGTTACTTTCCACACCCCTGTGGCAAACTGCACATGGCCACTCTCTCCCTCGGCTTTGACAGTACTATTACCAGCCCTACATATGCACTACAACATATAACTGTAGGGGTAAGGAAAGCGAATAAGAAGTCAGTGCGAATTTTCCTCATTTAATCAGCAATATCGATAATACTCTTTTTGTGTTATTCATAGCTTTTCTCCCAACATCAATATGGAGATCAAAAAAATATCTATTTACACTTTTTTCATATTTACAATTATTTATTACCTATAAGTATTCAACTTACAATTCCATAATACATAAGCAAATAAACCTATTGTATTTTGTACTCTGAAATAGAATATAATCCTCCAATGTGTCACATCTAATCTTACTGGACCTGCATTCACAAGGAAACCTGTGATCAATTCCCTCTGTTTTTATTTATTTATTCCTTTATTTTTTCTTTTTTAATCACAAGAACACAAGACATGGAAAGATCCTATGTTCCTCAAAAAACCAATCTTACTTTCAATGAGAAACTGATGGTAAAATTCTCCTCTTCCTTCCTGGAAAACATATCTTTCAACAAGGAACTGACAGCTACACTTCTCTTTTCTTTGTACAGTTAAAAGCACCATTTTGAGGTAAAGGCTTTTATTTTCTCAAGTAACATTTTGCCCTGTTCAGAACTATTTCAGACACTTGTTACCTCTGCCAAAACCCCGAAAAGTCCAAATGTTATGCTGAAGAAAATATGGGCCTTTACCTCCCTCTCAATGGTACTTCAGTTAACCAGTCTATCAGGCATACTAACCCTAATAATACACTTTCTTGGTCTTTCCTGCAAAACAAATCTTCTTTACAAGGAACTAAGATGAAGTCTGTGAGTCAGTACCTTAGGAAAAATATGTACAGCCTGAACAAGTGTCTCTGCCTGTTCTGCCAAAACAAATTCCAGTTACAAGGGAGTTGGTCACATATTTATCAGTGAATCTGGCCCTTGGAGTAAAATACAGCCATGACAGACACTGTGAGGGCAATATACAGACAGTCCTCATTATAAGTAAATTGTAAATGGTAACAGTGACTCCCACATTGCACCCTACAGAGATAAGGGGCCTCAATGCCAGGCTATCAGTCCTGAAAATTTAAGGGTAGGAAACTGACCAATGCCCCTGGTAGCACTTAAAACGATAAATAAAACCTCTTGACCTCTCGCCACCTGTAGCATTTAAACTGTAGCAAGCACGCCATGGTCCTTTCCAACCAGGGAGCTGTACCATCAGACCAAAAGGCATGAAAACAAAGTGACATTTTATAATATTACTTTTAGCTGCTGACTTGGGGAGACTATCAGTTTCCAGGTAGCAGTTGAAGGTAGCTGTGTATGGGATGTGTTTTCAAATATCACACTATCTTTTTTAAAACTCATACTTTAGAGGGGGATGCCGGTAAATCAACTTTATAGGCAGACACCAAACTTGTTACATAACCAGGATGTGCTCCAAATGATAGTAAAAAAGGAGACAGAGTACTTTCTATACAGGCAGTCCTTGTTACAGCCCCTCTATATCCACTGAGGTTTGGGAACATAAAACCCCTCAAAATCAAGAAATCTGCTGGAAATTTACAAACATACACACACACACACAAACTCTGCAGTCACAATATAGAAATGTGCCTCAAAACCCTCTGCAGTGCCCTCGAATCACCATAAATTAAAATCTACTTATTTGGAGTATTCTGAAATAATTTAATGACACAGGTTGTTCTACCATCCCAAAATACACCTTAAACGGGTGTATTTAGGGACAGATTACTGACATGTGAATATGTGAAGCTGCAAATAAAGAGGGGAAAATGTGCAGAAGTTTTTGGTTATGCAAGGAAGGAACCAGAGGCCAGATATGTGCAAACTGTTACAAGAAAAAAATGAAAATAAAAAATAACAGAGCCACATTATGATCCATTCAATTTGAGATGCCTGGACACACTGCTTTTAAAAGACTGCAGGTAACAGGTGGTAGGATGTTCTCTAACTGATCCCAGCCTTTACTGTTAACTTGGGAAATTAAATCAACCAGGCAGCTGCAGGACTTTAACATATTCACCCCCGATAAAGCTATATTTCATTCTATCATCAAAAAATTTTATCTGGCTTTGGGAATTTTTTTGAGGTGGGGTTAAATAAGGCCCCAACTGACCCTTTTACTGTAGGAAATCTATACGTTAAATAAAATCACATGGAGGCAGCAAAAAATAAATAAAAAAGACATCTATCTATTGCCAGACGCCTTAATCCCATAAGGGGTGGCCACAAACAAATCGCCTCCATGTCACCCTGTCCCCTGCCATTTCGCTGCCCTCTCCCCAACTCACACCCCCTCTTTCATATACATCACCCTATTCAAAACAAAAATGAACATCACCCAATTTATGGGGACGCATGACTAATTTTTCTATAATCTAATAATAATAATAAAAAATTATAATGAGGACTTACTGTATCAGAAAACCTATTAAACGTCACCCTGTCATCGCCATCTTGCTCCCTTGTACAGAGAAAGAAAAATGAGACCAGTTTGGGAGCAAGCTAATATATGCATTAAAGCTAACTTCTTCGTATATCTAACCTTTACTAACAAACTGAATTCAGGGGACAATAAAAAGAGGCTGCAAAAAAGACTGGAGCAACTAAACAACTTTTACACATGAGAGAAAAAAAAGATAAATAAAATAATAATAATGATCTTAAAAGTATGAGTGACAGGAACACACACATAAACTAAATTTAATTATGGTAAAGAGCAACATACAGTAGGCGCGGAAAGTGTTGACGCCATCTTAAAAAAAGAAAACATTCTTGTGGTT
>JAGKTI010034943.1:0-11358 GCA_018397915.1 Birgus latro | reverse complement strand
GATGACAATAATGAGTATGATGACAAAGACAAACAAGGTGCAAAAATGAACTAGAAAAGTAAACTACAGAATAATGAAAAATGGTGCCACAATGACTAAACATAGTGTGTGATGGGAGAGCTGAGAAGTCCTACAACTGGCCTACAACATTAAGTGCATACTCCCTTCTGCACATGATTTTTTGTAAAACCTACTAAATGGACGATTGAGGCATATCTTGTTGGTGTCAATGACAGTAACTAGTATTTTGAAATAGTTAGAATACAGTATATATTTTGGAGGAGCAAGGAATCCCAAACTAACTTAGGCCAACTCCAAGCTATGTAAAAATGGGTTTCGCTGACATGACTGTGCTCCTGAAATATAATGCAATACAGGACAGATCACTGTACTGTATAAAAACAAGATTCACTAATCCCTACTTCCTTACATACCTTAGAGATGTCAAAGTTGGTGAAGGGCTCCAGGGCACGACAGATGAGGCGAGTGCCCTGGAAGGTGACAAAGGCATTGGGCTTGCAGGAATGGTCAAATACTGACGCAGCTAAGTACACTCCCGTCCCAACTGTGTTGTGGTCACTGTCTGTTATGCTAAAGCTGTTCACACAGACCTGATAATGAAAGCATATCACATGCTTTATTACATGTAAAGTATGATGTGCAGTACAGGTACTGCAAAATATTGAAAAGAGAAAGAAAAACAAAATTGCAACAGCATATACACCAATAAAATTACATACAGTATTACATCATCCTCATCAACCAGACCTCCTTTCCCACCCTAGGGCAGGGTGAGGAGTAGCAATGTCCAGTCAGCCCTAATTTGCCCAATCCAATGGGCCATGCTACCATTCACTCATCATTCAAGCCCCCGGAATCCTGGCTCTATTGGATACACCAAAAACATTTACCACGTTCTGTAGCTTCATAAAAAAGTACTCGATTGACTCAATCCAGACGCTGTCAAGTTAAAAGGGGTGCCAAATCCCTGATCATGCACTTCTCTTCACAATATTCATCCAGCCAGCTTGATCTCTTGTCAGTTCCTTAGCCTCACCGACTTCCAAACTTCTCTTCCTCACACTCTTTTGCCTTCGTCATCAACTTGTACCTTTCCTTTTTGCTGGAAGTTTGCTCTAATTCAGCCAGTCCCAAAGAAGGGTAACCATTCCTAACCCTCTAACTATCGTCCAGTTGCTTTAACATCCTGTGTCTCAAAAGTTTTCCAGTCAATACTTACCAGAAAAATTTTAAAGCATCTTTCCTATCACAACCTTCTTTCTGCTTGACAGTATGGGTTCTGTCAGGGATGCTCCACTGGTGATCTTCTCACCTACCTTTCAGACTCCTGGTCATCCTCCTTTCAGGACTCTGGCAAAAGCTTTGCCACTGCACTTGACATCTCAAAGGCTTTCGATCGAGTCTGGCATACATCTTTAATTTCCAAACTGCCTCTCATGGTTTCTTTCCCTCTATCTGTGCCTTCATCTATAGCTTCCTTTCTGGTCGTTGCATAGCCGCTGTTGTAGATGGCCATCGTTCTTCTCCTAGATCTATCAACAGTTGTGTTCCTGAGGGCTCAGTCCTATCACCAACTCTCCTCCTTTTATTCATCAATGACCTTCTAAGCTGTACATCTAACCCCATCCACGCATAAGCTGATGATTCCACCCTCCACCTTTCCATTCAGTTCCCGCAACATCCATCTCAGCAGTTACTTCAACAAACAAGGGATGAGGCTATGGCACACCTAATGTCTGACCTGGCTTGTATCTCTGACTAGGGTAAAAATAAGCTAGTTTTTAATGCATCAAAGACTTAGTTCTTACACCTATCAACCCAACAAAATCTTCCACAGGAGTATCCACTAATGTTTAACACTATCCAGCTGAATCCTGCATCATCCTAGAACATGCTTCGGGTTTCATACACTTGGGACTTATCTTGGAAAGAACATATTACATCTCTCGTAAAATCTGCTTCCAAGAGACTGGGTGTGCTAATCTGACTCAGTACCTTCTTTACCCCTGCACAGTTGTTAACTTTATACATAGGTTTTATTTGCCCCTGTATGGAGTACAACTCTCATGTGTGGGGAGGCTCCCCACAAACAGCTCTTCTCAATAGGGTGGAGTCAAAGGCTTTCCATCTCATTAACTCTCCTCCTCTTACTGACTCCTTTCAACCTCTGTCTCTTCACCACACTGTTGCATCTTTATCTCTTTCCTATAGCTACTTCAATGGTCCCTGCTCCTCTGAACTGTCTGCCTGCATCCCTCCACCTCTACGACAGGTGAGTAGCACCCTTCTAGCAACAAACTCTCTTTCCTTTTCTGTCCAACTCTTTAATGCAAGAGTTAACCATTACTCCCAGTCCTTCATTTATACAACAGGTCAACTCTGGAAGTGTCTCCCTCTGTCTGTATTTCCTACTTCCTATGATCTCCAGCCTTTCAAACACAGTGTGTCCAGGCATCTTGAAATGAACGGATCTTGAATTTGGCTCTCTTTTATATTGTTTTTGTTTTTTCTTGGAAGGAACAGTTTGCAGGCTCCTAGCCTTTGGTTCCTTCTTCCTTGCATTAAAAACACACACACACACACACACCTCACACATCATACTGTCCAGTATTACATTCTATGCAAAAATACAAACATTATTTACTATGCAACACATGGGTTATGATGCAAATAGAAAAGAGGAGGGCAATCACTTCTTTAACCCTTGCCGAGCTGCAGACCTCATATGAGGGATAATAAAAGTCTGCACTGGTCATGCTGCAAGCCTCATATGAGGTAAAATTTACACTGGTTATAAAACAATTATTCAGAGGAGTAAACTTCCCTACGAAGAATTGGCGCAGCTGGGGTTAACAACTGGTAACTGCCAATAGATGTTTACTGCACAACAAAATCTGAATTATAACCAGTTACCTCTTTACTTATTGTGTAGCCACAATAGGGAAGCATCACCATAACTATTTATAGTATTGACTGTCTTTGTAATTATGCAAATGCTACTTCTGTGTTCACTGCCAAAAAACTTCATATGAACACAACATAGATATTTGCACAACTTTTTGATGATACCTTTAAAAGTAGTTCAAAGTCATTCATATCTGGAACATGTACACAGATTAACCTATGGCAGCTTCTTGTGTAATATCAACAAAATCTCAAGACAAAGGTGTGGAAGAAATAAATGAAGCATGGGTATATTTTACATTTGTCTCAATAACTGCCTAACTGTATGCTTGAGTGTAACCATATTCCTTTCAGATAATGACAGGGACCACAGCTATATTTCTGTAAAGTTACAGCTTTACAGCTTTCGTGGTTTTCTCTAAAACGTGTTACAAAGCAAACACTGAGCAGATTTGAATTTGGTACTTCCCACTAGGCTAAATGGCAACATATTCAGCCAAAATTCTCAGCAAACTTTTGTACTATACGATTTTCAATCAAAAAGATGTATCTCGATTAGTTTCTGAGATATTTCAATTTCAAATATGCAGTTCTTACACCAAAAACGAGTATATGACCTTCAAAAATAGGTCAGAGTCATTTATATTTGGCACAAGTAACTGGCTTACCCTATGGCGCCTTCCTGTATAATATCATCAAGACATCCCCTCCCCCTCTCCCCCCAAAAAAAAATCCAAAGTAAAATACAGTAATAAGTAATCTCTTTAATAACTGGACGCCCATTTCCTGAATACCCCAATGTCCGGACATACTGGGCCCGTGCCTTCGGAACCCCAAAATGGCCAAAACACGCAAAAATGTAAAAAAAAATCTGAAATTATTTTCAACATATTTTGAACTTGGCACACACCGCCAACCAGCTGTGTTTTGGCAAGTTGTTCCGCCGACATCCGCCAGGGCGACGCTGCCTCCTCCCCATTTCCTGCTCACCCATCGTTGAGAGTGCATGCTCGCCACCATGGCTGCCCTGGTGCTCACTTTTTGTGTTGGTGCCCTACCTGCTGCAGGCCCTGTCGTTCCTCTGCTGACTCTTACTCGTGTGTGTGATGATGGCTCCACCATTGCCCGAGAAGAGGAAATGAGTGGTCCTGACTCTGGAGAAGAAGAGGGAGGTGTTGGAGAAGGTGGACGCGGGATGATCGGCCTCCCACATCCTCCAAGAATTCAACCTGGCCCGGTCCACCTCGTTTTATATCAAGAAGTCCTGGGACAAACTAGCTCAGTACACAGCTGACTTCGTATCGAAAACCAAATGCAGTGTGTAGCAGAAGGTTATGTACCCTTCCAAATTTGCAGAAATTTACTTCTCCACACTGATTTGGTTTCGACAACAACGTCTTACTGGTGTGCTGGTGCGTGGTTCGGAGTTGAAGGCTGCTGCTGAGAAGTTCGCAAGGTTACACGACACCCCAGACTGCAAGGCATCCGAGGGTTGGCTCTTTGCTTTCAAGTAATAACATGGACATACCAACCATAAGGCCCAAAGCGAAGCTCTAGATGCCAACAAGGAGGGAGTAGAGGGGTTTCGGCAGAAGGTGACAAGCTTGATCAACAGGGAGGTCCTCACTCTCGTCCAAGTCTACAGCGCTGACGAAACTGGTCTATTCTATCGCTCGCTGCCAATGAACACTCTAGAAGAGGAGACGGAGAAGCGTGTACCTGGCCACAAGCTTTCGAAGCAACGGATATTTCCTTTGCATTGTGCCAGTGCTAACAGCATGCACCAGCTCAGGCCCGTTCTTGTTGGCCGTGCAAACCAGCCATGGTGCCTTTGTGGGGTGATGGATGTCCTTCCTGTTGTATGGTACCATTCTGTGAAGGCTTGGTTCACAGCCAAGATCTTCACAGACTGGTTTCACCAGCACTTTGTCAAGGTCATCAGCACTTCGTCAAGGTCGTCCATCATGAGACGAACATACAGGGAATCCCACGCGACCGGGTAAAGGCTCTCCATCTCTTGGACAATGCACTTGCATATCCATCCGACAAGCAGTTGGTGGCTGAGAATGGCCGCATTAGGTGCTCGTTTTTGCCACCTAATATGACTGCTCTCATCCAACCAGTAGACCAAGGATTGATCGTGGCAACGAAAAGGCAGTACCGACAGAAGTTCCTGGATGAGGTAATGGTTGTTCTCGAGGACAAGGATGAGCGCAGGGAGGGATGGGACACGTGAGGCCAGCGGACTCTGGAAAACCATCACCGCTACAACCTCAAGTCTGCCATCAACAACTGGGCCAGTGCACAGAAAGAAGTTCCTGTCAAGATTCTGGAAAGTGGTTGGTCTCGTCTGCTTCACGGAGCTGATGTGGTGTACAACTTTCTAGGTTTTGACGTGGATGACTTCCATGCATATCTTCGTGCGGGTGGCGACGAGATGGATGTGGACGAAGTGCGTGAGTGGTTGGATGACAACGAGGGTGATCCTCAGTATCAGATCATGTCTGATATCGAGATCGCATCTTTAGTTGCCAGTACAAGTACCCAGCTTAAAGATTCCGACGAGTACAGCAACGATGATGCGGACTCCTCTCAGCGCGCCAATATTCCAGCCATCCCCAAGCTGAGCACACTCCGGGAACATGTGGAGTTCGTCCTGGACTACCTTGAACACCCGGACTGCGACAGGGAGATGGGGCCCATGGGGGACTTGTGGAGGAAGTGTGCGCTTTTAAGCAGTGCATCATCACTCGCCAGAATCGCCATTCCTTACATCAAGCAACCATTGACAGTTTTTTCAGGCCTGTGACCCCAGCTGTGCCCAGCCCTGGCTCCACACCACTGCCTCTCCAAGACAGGCCTTCCACCTCTGGGTCACAGCCCAGCACATCAGCCACGGTGGAGTCGCCAATGGATGTGAGTTTGCGGCTATCTTCGGAGTCATCTGCAGTGGGAAGTCCATCACCACGTCCCAGCGACGCGCCCCTCGGCCTCCTGCAACACCTACTCTCGGACTCTGACAGTGAGCAAAAACTTGCCACTAGACCACACGGGAATTTACAGTGTTGTATAGTGTTAAGAACAGAATGTGAAGTGTTAAGAAATTAGAATTCAGAGTGCAAAGACTTAAGTGCAGAGTGCTGCTGTACACTTGTTAGTTTCAAGTGCAGAGCAAGTAAGAAAAGAATATAGAGTGTTAAGAAATTAGGATTCAGAGTGCAAAGGCTTAAGTGCAGAGTGAAACACTGGTCAGTTTCAAGTGCAGAGCAAGTAAGAAAAGAATGTGCAGCATTAAGAAATTAGAATTCAGAGTTTCAAGGATTCAGTGCAGTGCAACACTGGATTACTGTAGGTGCTTCAGGCGCACCATAGTACTGTTAAAGTCTGAGAGGAGGCGGGTTATTCTTCCCGACAGCCATGGACGTGCTGTAAGTACCCTGGATACTGCTAAATATTTTCCATACTCTCCTTTAATTCCTCATTCTCTGGTTCCATTGCATTTATTTCATGATTTATGTCCCTTATTTGTGTGAATAAGGTCTTAATCAGGTGCTGTTCATGACTGGTAGGGAGTTATACAGTACCCTGTCAACTGCTAAATATTTTCCATACTCACCTCTCATTCCCCATTTTCTGGTTCTTTTCATTTATTTCATGCTTTGTGTTCCTTATTTGTGTGACTAGGGTCTTAAACAGGTGCTATGCATGTCCGGTAGGGAGATATGTAGGTGGTTTTCTGAGTTACGCTGGGTTAGGGTCCTTAAGTACCTGTCCAGCAGCCTCCCCAATTTCCAGACAGTGCTTTGACTATATTATATCAGATACTGGAGAGATTACTGTAATACTTCCATTTATGGTGAAGCTTAATAGAGCTAGTTTCCCATGTACTTCCTGTTAATGGAAACTATGCATAAAAAGCACAGAAGCAGTTCACCTCCCATACTGAAAGGATATCACACACACACACACACACATACATACACACACACATACACACACACACATAAACACAAACACACACATAAACACAAACACACACATAAACACAAACACACACACAAACACACAGCTGAGCAGTCAGTGAGGACGGATATCGGATGGAGCTCCTGAGACAACATTTGACAGACTACCACCTAGCTAAGTATATTACTAGCACTACTGGTCAATACTCACATCTCTATTGCAAAATTAGAGAATAAAACAAAGTCCATCTATTTATCTATCTATCTATTGCCAGACGCCCCAATCTCGCAAAGGGTGGCCGCAGACAAAACGCCTCCAAGCTGCTCCCGTCACCCACCATTTGACTGCCCTCCCCCTAGCTCACTCCACCCTCCCTCATATACCTCTCAACTCCATCCCTCCACCTCATCCTCAGTCTCTCCTTCCCTCTCCCGCCCCCAACTTCACCTACATACACCCTCTCAGTCAGTCTTTCATTCTCCATTCTCTCCACATGTCCAAACCACCTCAGTGTATTTCTCCTAATTTTCTCAATCACATCCACCCGACAATGTTCTTTAACTTCTTCATTCGTCAACCTTCCCTCCATGTCACTCCACACATTCCTCTTGGGTAACTCATTTCCACTGCTCTCACTCCTGACTTGTTCCCCTCTAGCAAGGTCCATGCCTCACTTCCATACATTAGGGTAGGGATCACAATACTATCATGCAGTGAATCTTAACTTCCATACTCACCTCCCTATTTCTCATCACCGCTTTCAGTGAACCAACAACCTTCCTTCCCTCTTGTACCCTTTCAAGCACTTCATTCCCAAACCTCTATAAGAGAAGTGTTTTATGCAGAAGAGCTGGAAAAAAATCAGATAAGGGACAAACAAGCAACTAGTGACAGTGGCAAAAAACAGCTGGCTGACTAATGTTGACGACTCAAGTGAGCGTATGGTTCTGAAACAATGGCATTCTCAGACAAACTAGGAAAAAGAGATTAAAGTAAAGAGGATCCCTTATCTAATAACTTGGTAGATGTACAAGAATTAAAAATGTTAGCAGAAAAAGTTAAGACATCAGAGGATGGATTCTTAGAGATTACTGTATAAGGGAATTACATTATGAGAAAGAAAAAAATGAAGAATCTAAACAAAGGAATGAAGAAATGACAACAGAGGTGAATAAAAAAAAATGCTGAAATATGTGAAATGTCAAGAGAAGTGATTTGAAAAACAAAATAACAGAAATGAGTATTGAAGTGGTAAATCACCAGCAAATGTTAAGCAAAAAGGAAAAGGATGAAGAAATAATAAAACAGGCAAGCAACACATCAGAAAAGAACAAGTGTTTCAAGAATCTGTTGATGCAGTTTGCACAGTAAAGGATGAAGTGAAATCAACTTATGCTCAGATTTTAAAGAAAAAGGATGAAATAAAGGGCAGACAAAGCACTGATCCAATAGGGTTTGAAAACGTAAGCATCAGGCATGAAGTTAAGGGAGTAATAAAGAAAAATCTGAAATTACTAAGGGAGACAGTTGACATGAACAAATCAATAATAACTAAGTAAGAAAGAGGAAGAAATAAAGAGTAAAATAATCAGAGACAAAACTGAAATGGGCAATATCATGAAAATTTTCAATAAAGTAGTAGAAGAAGAATCAGAAAAATACATTGAGGAATTGCACTGAGTAGGAAAATATGAATGTGGTAAACACAGGCCAATAATATATTCTAAAGCTGAAATATAAAGGAAAATGTAATGAGAAATCCAAAAAGACTACATGAAATGGAAGAAATGAAGAACATATGGATAAAGAGATGCTGAAACAAAGAATATAGGGAAATATTAAAAGAAAGTTTTGAAGAAACAAAAATGAAAAATCTATCTACCTATCTATTGCCAGATGCCATAATCCCATAAGGGGTGGCTATTTGACTCTGAGTTATTTATTTTACGGGGAGAGGCACTAACCCTCCACCAACCCACTTGTTGACATGTAGGGAGCACATATGGTAGTAGTAGTAGTAGTTCTTCCCTAGGCAGTCTGGCCGAACAGCCCCGAGTCCGTAAGGAAGGCCATGGCCAAGACCGGGCTTTCCCACAGAGCTCTCAAGGAGTGTATGTCGTGTTGTTGGCATAGGTGATTGTGTGCAATGCAGTCTTCCATGATGTGCTTAATAGTATGGGGTGCTGTGTTACATCCTGGACAGGCATCAGCGACGGAGTCATCCAGTCTCTTCTGATAACTCAAGAGGGCTGGATGATGCCCACATCTCAGCCTGCCCAGGAGGACCCTGTCCTCACGGTAGAGATAGCGTTTGGAAGGATGGATATCAGGAGGCCGTGCATGCAGCTGTGTGCTGTCTTTGAGTGACTGAATGGAACGGAGAGTGATCTGATTATGAATATGCTTCTGGAAGCTGGTCTGAGGCGGGCAGGGGGGAAGAGATGATAGTACAGTAATCCCTCCATAATTCGGATGTCCAATACTCGGACATACTCACTATTCGGATATTGTGGGCTGCCCAACCCCCAAAATGCCAAAAAATTCGGGGAAAAAAATCGATTTTTTGGGACTGCGCCAGTTTGAATTTCCCGCGTGCGCCAATCGGCTGTGTTTACGCGCGTGGTGCCTGTCTGTCGGTCGCCATTACCCACTCAGTTGCTGCCTCGTGAACACCTCCGACAATGGCGGCCGAAGTGATTGCTTTTGTGGTGATACCCTACCTCCTACAGTGCTTGATATTGCTCTTCACCTTCTTCATCATGTGTGTGAAGATGGCCCCGCTTCCTGAGAAGAGGAAGAAAGTGGTTCTGACTCTGGAGAAGAAGAGGCAGATATTGGAGAAGGTGGACGCCTGGTGGTCAACAGGATGTATCCTACGTGAGTTTAACCTCCCTTGCTCCACCTTGTTTGATATCAAGAAGTCCCGAGACAAACTACAGCAGTACACGGCTGATTTCGCTTCGAAGACCAGACGAAACGTGGAGAGGAAGGTGATGTTTACTCCTAAGTATGCAGACATCGACCGGTCCACGTTGATTTGGTATCAACAACAATGTGCCGCAGCTGAAAGCTGCTGCTGAGAAGTTCGCAAGGCTACACAACGCCCCAGACTTCAAGGCATCTGAAGGTTGGCTCTTCGCGTTCAAGTTACGGCACGGACTTACCAATCGTAAGGCCCATGGTGAAGCTCTGGACGCTAACAACGAAGGAGTAGAACAGTTTCGGCAGAAGGTGAAGGGCTTGATTGATAGGGAGGGCCTCACTCTCGGTCAAGTTTACAACGCTGACGAAACTGGCCTAATTTACCGTTCAATACCCACAAACACTCTCGCTGAGGAGACGGAGGAGCGTGTACCTGGCCCCAAGCTCTCGAAACAACGGGTGTCTGCTTTGTGCTGTGCCAATGCTAATGGCATGCACCGGCTCAAGCCCGTTATTGTAGGCCGTGCAAAGCAGCCTAGGTGCCTTCGTGGGTTAGTGGATGCCCTTCCTGTCGTGTGGTATCATTCTTTGAAGGCTTGGTTCACAACCAAGATCTTCAAAAATTGGTTCCACCATCACTTTGTTAAGGAGGTCATTCGTTATCAGACGGAGACACTAAAAATCCGACGAGACCAGGCAAAGGCCCTCCTGATTCTAGACAATGCACCTGCGCATCCATCAGACAAGGAGTTGGTGGCAGAGAATGGTCGCATCAGGTGTCTGTTTTTGCCACCTAATACAACTGCTCTCATCCAACCAATGGACCAGGGAGTGACTGTGGCAACGAAGAGGCTATACCGACGGAAGTTTTTGGACGAGGTGATGGTTGTGTACGAGGACGAGGAAGATCGCAGGGAAGGACGTGACAAGCGAGGACAAAAAACTCTTGAAAACATTCGCCGATACAACCTCAAGTCTGCCATCTTCAACTGGGCTAATGCATGGAAGGAAGTCTCTGTCAAGACTTTAGAAAATGGTTGGTCTCGCCTGCTTCATGGAAGTGACGTAGTGCACGATTTTCTTGGTTTTGACGTGGATGACTTTCGTGCCAGGCTTCGTACGGGTGGAGACGATGTGGATGTCGACGAAGTGCGCAAGTGGTTGGATGACGACGAGGGCAATCCTGGGTATCAGATCATGTCTGATACCGAGATCGCATCTACTGTTGCTGGTCCGAGTACCCAGCAGGAAGATTCTGACGAGGACAGCAACAATGATGCGGACTCCTCACGGCTTCTCACTACCCCAACCATCCCCAGGCTGAGCACAATCCGGGCGTATGTGGAGTTCGTCCTTGACTACCTAGAACACCCGGACTGCGACAGAGAGATGGGGTCATTGGAACTGGCCAGTGAAGTGTGAGGTTTCAGGCAACGCATCATTAATCGTCAAAATCGTCATCCTCTGTGTCAATCAACCATTGATAGTTTTTTCAGGCCAGTCAACCCTGCCGTCATCCACCCTCGCTCCACACCATCATCTTACAAA
>JAGKTI010034942.1:0-11358 GCA_018397915.1 Birgus latro | reverse complement strand
CATGTTAATAATATTACTCTCCTGTTACACTTTAACTAAGATCAAGCCCAAAACATGAATTACAAGGTCCACTTCCCATACTTTGCACCAATTTAAACAGGGTCCAGAACTACACTTACACCATACATAAACTAACGTAAATTACACTTACATTACACTTGCATTATACTTATACTAACTTATATTACAGTTATATTACTTATATTATACTTATATTACATACAAAATTACAGCACTACATGAACACCTGCCCTAGGAAGGATGGCATCACTCCCCATGAACAAGCATTTCGTAAGCCCCCACAGCTAATCATTACGGCATTTGGTCCAGCCACTACCAACCACACCAGCCACACAAGACCCACTCTTACACCTCAAGAACCAACTCCATCACATTCAACTCTGCCAAGACCTGCAGAAGGATGAAACTACCCCCGACAATCCATATCAAGTGAGACAGTGAGTCATGGTTGCTAGAAATCACACTTGTACTAAATTGCTACCAGGTCGTCATTGATTTTCATGGCAAAACCAGAGTATACCGCAACCGACATGTCCGTCGATATAACCCCATCAGAACTGACCAAACCAACACCGAGATCAAGAAAACCCAAAATCCGTCCTCCATCACCCCTAATCACCCACAGCCCCAGTCGTTCAGGTATCCCTAAACTCATTATTCTGTCTTTTCCACCCCAC
Source organism: Birgus latro (assembly GCA_018397915.1). Classification (NCBI taxonomy): domain Eukaryota; kingdom Metazoa; phylum Arthropoda; class Malacostraca; order Decapoda; family Coenobitidae; genus Birgus; species Birgus latro. Next base: position 10,660 of record JAGKTI010034942.1, on the reverse strand, counting down.
CAACGAACTTTTCTCCCCGTCCATCACCAACCAGTACCACACCAAGACAACCGTCCTCATCTCCCCAGGTCTCACCCCTCATCTCCCTCACCCAACCCATCCACCCCACAATCCCCTAACCGGCAACTTTCACCCTGCCCCCCCCCCCTCCCTCGTCTTCCACCACATCTTCAACTTCGCGACCGTGCTCCAGACACTACACCCGCAACTCTCCACCCACACCACCCCTGTCAGGCTGCTCCAGTACACATCCACCTCCCCCAACCACCTCCGCTATGGCGCCTCCAAGCACACTTTCCACAACCATTATCAGCTCAAGGCGGATTTCCTGACCACAAAAAAGATACGCCACCACCCCCTCACCTATCCCCCCATCCCCTCTGATGACCTTACCTCACCTCTCACCTCGCGCCACTGCAGCCACCAACACAGCCATCACACCTGGAAATCCCAACACCACCCACATTCCCACCACCATGTCCCAGACATTCCACCCATAGCTCTCCAACCATATCGCCCCCGCCAAGTTACACCTGTGCACACCCACCACCACACCAAGCAATTCATACGTCACCTCTGGCCAAACCACCACCCTACAAACACCCCACCCCCACCTCTCCACCAGCCACCCTGCCACCCTGTGCATTTTCGCACACCTCTTCCCATTCATCTCACACCCCCAGTAACCAGGCACCCTTACCACAACAACCACCACGACCTTGCCTAACCTCATTTCCATCTTCTCCATGCCCTAGATCATCCCCTAGACCCTCACCCTCATCCACACACCTATCAGACAAGAGGAGCCACATCCCAACATTCATGAGATCAGGCTACCAATCAAGACCACCTGATAGATACAGCCCCCTAGTATCATCAAAACCTGTCACACCACCACCTGACTCCCTTCCAGCCCCAAACGCAAATCAGACCCAACCGACAAATCAGGAGAATCAACAAATGAGGTCTCTAACTAGCACAAATTTCACCCAGCCTATCCCCATACCAGCAAACACCCATTCCATTGCTACCTTCCCATACGCAAAGGGCGACTTCAAGCTAAGGTCACCGCTGGCCTCCCAGCCACCATTGCAGCTACAGCCGTCACTGCCATCTCTCTCCAACCATACCCAACCCACACCGCCATGTTCGTCCACAACACCTTCTGGATCTCCAGCATCGACCACGAAGAGAAGAATCCAAGGGGCTAAACACCTACTGAACCTACTAACAACCTACCCCCAACCAAGCTCCCTAATCCTCATCAGAGACCCGAGGAAACCAGACGAGAGATCCATAGCCTAGTACTACACGTTGAAAAACCTCTTGCTAACCATGGTCACTGAAGAAGAAAAAACATTCAACCTCCTGCCACAAGGATGTGACTTATAAGATGGCGAGGGTTGTAATATGCCCAGGACGAGGCTTCCTACCATAGCCCCCACCCCAGCCACTACCACAGAAACCCTCGCCAAACAGACAAGAGGCAGCCTTGCCCCACCACCAAGATCGCTACCATACGAGCTTCCTCACAAGAAGGGCACAGAGAATGCACACATGCCACCACTAGCTGCCCCTCTCGCCCCGAGAGGCAGCCCCCCCACTGTCACAGCCCGAGCTCCGAGTACTGAAAACGGCCAGAGCTCTTCAGTTTAGTACTGGCTCGATGCAGTATTTGATGAGAAGGCTCAGTGCTTCCCTGACTCTGGTTTAGCTCCGCGCAAACTGCTGATGTTGGCTTGATACAGCGTCCCTACTGAACCGGCTCGATGTGTTTCAGCCCCTAGGAAGGGATCCCTTCTCACCCACTGAACTGGCTCGACACGGTTCAATGCAGGAGAAACCACAGTGTCTCTCCTTACCTACAGAACTGGCTCAACGTGGTTCAGCTCCAGAGAAGACCCAACATCCCTCCTTGACAACTGAACTGGCCCGAGGCGGTTCAGCTCCGGAGAAGCCACGACGTTTCCTTAGCTGGGACTGACTACTGTAAGACACCACGATCTCTTGAGTGACCACTCCCTATGCTTCCCAGTCCATGTCCTCTCAGTCCCCCCCCCCTACAACTGGAAATATCCCTAGTGATGTCAATTCCACCCAGTCCCATATTAATGACTTAATACTAGCTGGTATGGATTTATTCATACCAAGTCAACAGTTCACTGAAAGATCGAACTCTTCAAAATGGTTTGATAGCAACTGTGCCAGAACAATGGCGCAAAAGTCATTAGCGTATAACTCTTACTTAAAATAAAAAACATTTGAATCACTCTGTCAATTTAAAATGGCTAAAAACCGTACTGTAGTAGATCTCACTAAATCAACCTTTCTTCAAAATCAAGCATCAAAACTGCTTAACAACCCTAATGACAATAGAATATTCCGGCCAACTGTCAAATCTTTCAATACAGTCATCATCCATTCCCTCACTAAAATTTTTAGATGGCAACATTACAAATGACCCATGTGGGAAAGTGAATATCTTTGCCGGTACATTTGCCAGAAATTCTACCATAGAGGAAGTCAGCCAGAAAGTCCCAGTACTAGAACTTGACTCTCCCGAAATTGTTCCACTTAAAATACAGACAAGTAAAATCCATCCTAGACAATTTACCAACCAACAAAGCTCCAGGCCCTGATGGCATTCCTCCAACTGTTTTGAGAAAGTGTTCCCCAGAACTTGCCTCTGTACTAGCTAAATTATTCTGACTATGCATACGTACCTCTTTATTCCCTAATTCATGGAAGGAAGCAATTAACCACCCAATTACAAAGAAAGATAGTTCCTCTGACCCCTCTGATTGCAGACCAATAGCTGTCGCATCTTCTCTTGGTAAAATATTTGAAATTTTAATTAAAAAGCACATAGTTAAACATCTTGAATCCAACAACTTAGTCAGTGATAGACAATATGGTTTTCGCCATGAAAGATCCACCATTGACATACTCAGTCTCCTGACTCATACCATCCACCAATCAATCGACTAACATGGAGAAACTCATGCAGTAGCCCTTGATATTTCTAAAGCTTTCGACAGAGTGTGGCACCGTTCCCTGCTGTCCAAACTCCCTTGCTATGGACTAACGTTTTTGTTCCACTGCTTTCCTCATATCTCAGAGACAGAAAAATAAGAGTAAAAGTAGATGATGTATATTCCAATTTCACTCAGTTAATGCCGGCGTGCCGGAAGGATCAGTTCTTGCGCCAAATCTGTTCCTGGTTCATATTAATGATCTCTTATCTGTCACCCACAACCCCATCCATTCATATGCAGATGACTCAATACTTCACAGTTCATTCACACTCAAACACCCATTTACAAAGTCTAATATCTCTGACTCTCAACTCAGTACAGCCATCTCCATAAACCAAGACTTATCGATGATCAATGAATGGAGACAAAACAACCTTGTCTCATTTAATGCTAGTAAAACCAAATATATTCAATTAAATAATGGACAGATATTGCCAGATTCGTATATTACCTTCAATGCTACTAATATTCCCATCTCAAAAAGTATTGAAATTCTCTGTGTCCCGCTTAACAGTGCCCTCAGCTGGACCTCTCATGTCAGATCACTTGCTAAAACCGCCTCACAGAAACTTGGATTATTGTGCAGAGTCCGTAACTTCGTCACTGACGATCAATTAACTATAATTTTAAGTCATGTGTGCTCTCAACCTGAATATTGCTCACCCTTGTGGAATGGATGTGGAGAGGTTGCATTAAAACAACTGGACAAAATTCAGAACAAAGCAGTTGGAATTATTAATAACCCTGCTATTACAAATAAATTACCACCCCTACAAGTAAGAAGGAATGTTGCTTCCCTTGTATTATGTTACAGATATTTTTATGGCAAATACTCAGACGAAGTTGCGTTCATTGTGCCACCTCTCCATGCCTCCCTCATGCTACACGGGTATCTGGTAGCGCTCATGACCGGAATGTCGCACAGCTATACTGCAGAACTTCTGCTTATTAGAATTCTTTTATTCCCCGATCTGCATCACAGAAACTCGCTTCCCCGAAGTTGTTTTCTCCCAAACTTCAACCTACACCTGTTCATGTCCAACTGTTACAGATATTTTATGAATAGAGGACACCAGTAGTCTGGTGTCTGGATTATTTTTTTTTAATTCATTAATTTTTCCTTCCTCTGTTCTGTTATTAAACAAAACTGTGTAATCTTGCTGTCTCGACTTTCTTGGGTTTTGTATAACCTTCTTGTTGGCCCACTTTGGGAACAATGCACATTAACGTCTGTCCCCCAGGTCCTTAGGGAGAAATTAAAATCTGGTTCCCCACTTTCGGAACTAGAGTTGTAGCCTCTTCCTTTAGGCCCTTTGCCTTCTCGATATTTTTAACAACATCCTGCAGTACAGACATAAACTCGCCTCTCGGATCTCTCCATTTTTCCTGTGCATAGACTGTGCGGCGATTTTCCTAGTACACTCGGAGTACATGTCCCATCAGGTCCTCAGATTAAGACCCCATATCCCAGATTGACCTTTCCCTCATATTGCCTATGTGTCTCAGGCTGAACGTGCCAAAGATGTAACCAGAGTGTAAGGATAACAACAAACATATAGTATCGCCACTCTGAGTTTGTGTGCGCAATTTGTGCAATTAGAGTGTATCGTAAGTGTGTTTTGTGTGTTCCCGTTTAAAAGGACCCAAAGAAACAAAGTTCACGCCAGCATAACACGTACCTATCCTGTTCATACAATACGTCTGTGGCTACATGGGTGTGAACATATACATATATGTATGGATATATACGTATGAGTGCATACGTGCCTCTCTTTGCATACGTATGTATGTGTGTTTCAGTGTATCCCTTTGCTCATTCCTAAACCTGTAGTTATAATTACTGCAACGACTTTGTACCATGAATGTGTCATTGACAACCTCTTTGTTCATTACTCTGCTTATAATGATGATTGCTTCAATACGTTTTATGTCATACATGTGTCACTGTAGCCCTTTGCTCTCACGCACCCTTCCCTGCTTGGCCTTCAGCGACAGTGTTCCGCAGAGTGTTGAGGCGCGTACTGAATGGTTAATGAAGAACCTAAATAAAAAATAATAAATAAAAAAAAGAGGAGGAACCCCAAGCAAAGTCCAACGCTACCTTCCTTATACAGTATCTTGTTTCTTCTTCCTCCTCCCCCCTTGTAATCTCTTCACGGGCCTTCTGAAGGTTTTTGCGTCGTCATAGAGTGTTTCTTACAACCAGGCTTCGTGACAGTTGGCTACGTTGAACGCTATTCTAGTAATCAGCAACATCCAGGTAAATGTAATTAATTACTTAAATTAATTACACTTTATAACAAATTTCTTGGTTAAAAAAAGTCCAATCTATGTTTTTATTGTCAGTTCAAGGGTGCTGATTCTTAATCTGACAACCATATACCTCTAGCACGCCTCAGTTTTGTGCAATGGCTTCGTAAACATTCATGAAAAAATATTGAAATACAGTGAGAAAAATAATGAAAATATTCAAAATTATTGTCTTGTTTACTTTGAATTGATCCATAAACTCTATAGTATTGAATATCTAATCCTAATAAACACTGAACAATCAATTTGGAATTATTTTGTTTACTTATTAGTATTTTCTTTTTCGTCTGTGCGATACCTCTGGTTGGTCACGCATCAGATTCCAGCAGAAGTTGACTAACATGGCTCGGCTCCATTTCCCTTCGTCCCTGCTCTCCATTCCTGTTTTGTCTTGATGGAACCTCTCTCCATGTTCATCACTGACAGCCTCGGTATTCTCTGGCAAAAAGGAAAGTGCGAATGCAGAAAATGTAGTTTCCGTGTCATGTTACAACCTAGACGTTGGTAACATTTGATTAACGTGTAAACCAGTGATGAATTAGGGCTACTGATGGTATTGCTACATTCATTCTGTGTATGGGTCATACTTTAAATGTGTGTGTGTTTTTTTTTAATCATTTCGTAACACGTTTTCTTCACCAATTTATTCTGCACTTAAAGCCTAAGTATCATCTTATATGTTAGTAATGCAAATCGTGCCAATATAAAAACGATTATTAAAGATATCATAACAAAACAATGTTAAGGTGCAATGTACAAAATAAATCGCTATGGAAGATGTGCAAAGATGACTACTATGGAACTAAGAACACGACCATCATAATTAGCCACACTTTTTTTCTTTAGATAAAGCAGTCGGTGTCGTTAGGTCAGCTTTGGCCCAGTTAGGGTACTAACCATCATTCAAGGTCAGTTAGGTCTATTCAGGCCATATAATGTTCAATCTAGCTCTTCAGATCCAATGTCTTTCGGTCCGATCGACTGAAACATATTCAGGGTCATTCAGCATCATTTAGTTCCATTCTCACCCAACTATACTTTTTTACTGTAATTACCATCTCCCGATACTGAACTCTGAGTTGTAGCCAGAGATTAACACCAGAATATGGTGCTAGTCACAGAAGAAAAATGGAAAGGATGTAGAGCTGTAACACTGTCTTTTCCTGCCACTAAACTATGTGCAATAAGCTACCAAAGGACGAAAATCTGGACCAGGTTAAAGTGAAAAGAGTATAGTTTTATTCAGGACCTTCACAATCAGTCGGACCCAAACAGTCTATTTCAAGTTCAGTGGCAGCCACTGAGGTCATTTTGCATCCCTTCCATACTGCTTTTTTTTTTTTTTTACTTGGCCTAAAATTACCATCTCTCTATCTTGAATACTGAGTTTTAACAAAAGTATAACACTAACATATGATGCTCGTCAGGAAGAAGCGCAATGAAAAGGATTTAGAGTCGTAATAGTGTTTTCTTTTTCCTCCACTAATTTAGGTGAAATATGCTGCAACAGGACAAATACCTGAGCCAGGTTAGAGTAAAAAGAGTATAGCCCTTATAACTCATTCCAACCATGTTAAAACCCAAGTTAAATCCATTCAGGATGACTTCATGACTGTTATTTGTCTTTCATGGAATCCAGGTTTAATTGGACCCATTCAATCAACCACACAAGTTCAATTCGTCCACATGCAGTTTAGTTGAGTCGGGTCATTTCAGGTCTACTGGGGACCGTCAGGTCCAATTAGGTCCATTAAGGGTCTTTACATTATGTGGAACCCAGTCAGATAAATTCAGGTCCTGCCACGTCCATTCAGGCAGCACATATCCGGCCTGACCAGTGCAGCTCAGTGCAGCCAGGTCTTTATGCAAGTAGATCAGTTCAGGAAAGATATTTTAAGGCAATTAGTTTTTTTTTTCTAAGTAACTCCAAGTCCACTGAGACAGCTTAGGCTGGTAAGTCAGTGCTATCAGTGCGGTGCTTTATGCAACAGCTTGTGACAGTTCAGGACTTCTAGGTCCCGTCAGGTCAATCTGCTCGAGTCAGTTCATAAAATCGTTTCAGACCATTTCTTTAACTCTTTCGCAGCGGTTAAAGCATTTAGGTGCTTTGTTAGATTAACAGAGTTATTTGCTCCGATTATAGAAATCATAACGACCAAAGGTTCCACAAAATAGTTCAAGAAACCTTTGTTTGCTGTTGGTACATCTTGACAGATTAACAGTAGACGATATTGTTCATTTGAGAGATATCATGGTAATCAAAGAGGTAAAATGTGTGCAAAAATCATTGCAATCAAAAGGATAAAGCGTATGCAAAAATCATGTCAACAAAAGGGGTAAAGTGTGTGCAAAAATCATGGCGATCAGAGAGGTACAGCATGTGAAAAAAAATCATGGCAATCAAAGAGGTAAAGTGTGTGCAGATATCATGACGATGGAAGAGGTAAAGCGTATGCAAAAATCTTGGTGGTAAAGGAGGTAAAGAGCGTGCAGAAAACTATGGCGATAAAAGGGGTAGAGGTAGCGCATGTGCTTAAGTCATGGCAAATAAAGAGGAAAAGCGTGTGCAAGTGTCATGGGTCTCAAAGAGGTAAAGTGTGTTCAAAAATCATGGCAGTCAAAGAGGTAAAGGGTGTGCAAAAATCATGGCGGTCAGACAGGGAAAGTGTGTGCAAAAATCACGGCTATCAGAGAGGTAAACCATGTGCAATAACTCTGGCCTACGAGTGCAAAGGTTTTTCAGATGCTGATTTTGGCTTTTCAGGAGTGAGTGGGATGGGTGGAGACAAGTGGGCAGGATTGGCTGCAGGTGTGGCAGATCTATAGCCACCACCAATTATGGATAACCTGTGGATATGACGGTTCTAGATCAGCTGCTGGTTGGTTGCGGATGCCACATTTATGATATTCACAAACAAGATTAGAAATTGGCGAAGAATGGGCGGGATGGACTGCGATGGTTGTGGAACACGTGAAGGGAAGCATACAGTAGCAGTGGGCGCTGTAGATACTGAAAAGGCAACAGTCAAAGGATAGGAAAGGCGTTGTATGCGGGCCAGCAGTGGAATGGGAACATCTCTTGCAGAAGTCTGAAGAGCTGTTCGGAAGCAGAAATAGGTTGGACTAGTTGGACAAGGGTGTGTAGAGTGAGAAGGTGAGTAGTAATAGTGGCGAGAGGTGTGACAGAATTAATACAGTATGTGAAGACTGGAGAACTGGGTTGAGTAGTGTGGACGCGATGATGGTTTAAGGCAAATTTATTCAAGCAGAAAGCCAAGAACTTGAACACAACAAGAAAATAAGCGCGCAACCTCTTTGTTTATATGGCGTCTCATTAAGCAGGTAATGCATTGATCGTCCGTATCAAAAAACAGAATGAAAATGGCGTTATCACATTGAAAAGATTCATGTTAATCGTTTCTATCCAATTGAAAATGAGAGTTCTCCATTAGCTAAACATCATCGTCCGTTGGTAGCCAGGCTATAATGAATACCGGTACAATAAATATCATTACCAGGAAGCGACTGACTGATGTCATTCGATCAAGTCATCTGTATTCAACTCTTGCCATCGCCAGACTCTCTTCTGTAACTTCGGGCAGAGTTTTAGAGCTGGAAAGGTTTAGATATAGGCTTGTATTCTCGCCGATTAAAACAGAACCTCCATAGCATCTCATCTTCATCGATTTATCTTTGGATATAACAGGATAACGCCCTTTTGTACGTTATTTACGCAGAGTATGGCAATAGTGAAAAGATTTATAAAACACAGAAACGGACACTAAGGTGAAATAAACAAAATAAATCGCTTAGGAAAAGGTGTTACAGATCTTCCTGAATCGGTGAGAATACGGACCAAAGACTCCTCTAAGGTATTCTCTACACTCTGTTCACTTTAACTTGGCCAAAAAATTTACCATCTATCCACCTAGAATGCTGAGTTGTAGCAATAGATTTGCGCTAGAATATGATGCTAGTCATGAAAAGTGCTGTGGAAAGGATGTATAGCCGTAGGACTGTCTTTTTCTACCACTGCGCTACATGAAATAAGCTGAAAAGAGGGAAAATTTGGGCCAAGTTAAAGTGGATGAACTACACTGGGCTCTCTGAAGCTGAACAAACTCGTACAGAAACATAAAAACAAAAAAGGTCATCGTGCTGAAACGTTTCGTTACAGGTATCACAGTGTTAAGGTGAACAGGCGGCACAACACCTACACTTTGCCTGATCAGTACGACTAGAACGTCAGTAAGAGGCTAAGAAAATAAAATAACCTGGTACATCAAACCCAGACGTATGTTACAACTGCAGTAGACTTCCTAAAGCTGTGCAAACATTTCAAACATTTCGTGACAGGTTGGAGGGGAAGGTTGTGGTGGGGATCGGGGAAGAAAGGACAGCAGGAGGGGAGGGTTGGGTAAATAAGCCGCACATACAAAGGGAAGAGAAGATGGAAAAATCTGGTAACCGAAAAGAGTGAATGTTGTGATTGCTTCCATTTCATGACAGGTATCTGGGACAGGAAGAAATTTGTGGCAAGAGTACTTTCGGCCACACCACCGGGGGCCACACCACTCCCTTGGGATCGGCCCTCGGGGTTCCCACCATGCTTATAATCTGGCGTGAGTGCAGTTCTACCACTGTGCCAAAATTTGTTTTCCTAGGTAAAAAAATAAATAAATAAATCGCCGTGCCTAACAGCTGTGAGCTATACACCCTGGGGCCGCCGCCCCCTTGGAAGGCGATCACTGGGGTTTCATGTGACTTTCCCACCCTGCCTGAAAGCTAGGCCGGGGAAAGTTCATCCCTGTCTGAGTTTCGTTTTCCTAACACTCCTCCCATAAGGCCTGGACCCCAGTCTTCAAGAAAGTACAGTGACTCAGTGAGTAACAGGGACAAGCACCATATTTGGCTGCCCCTGTGGGTGCGGCATAAAGTTGATGATAAAGTGGACAAAGGAAAGGAAGGGAAGGAAAAAAAGACTGAAAGTTAAACTGGAAGATTTCCACGAGCATTTTCTGTCTCCTGTCACTTTGATTTAAATCATTTAGGTGGGAATTAGGAATTAGATGATGAGGAAGGGGAGGTTAGAAACAGACAATTCCCTAGAACTTTCTCTCTCTACCGCCAATATAATGTCCACAATTTGAGAGTAATAAAGATTTGATTCTCATTGATATTTTATTTTTTTGTTTATGATAATGATGAAAATGATGATGATGAAGCATCTGATAAGTCGGACGGTGAAGAGTGAGTCAAAGGAGAGAAAGGAAAAGTGAGTTGAAGAGTGGGTGTTAAGAGTGACAGGTTTAACG
>JAGKTI010034941.1:0-11359 GCA_018397915.1 Birgus latro | reverse complement strand
GGAAAGACATCCCATTTTGATGGAGTTGATGAACTCTGTGGAACTGCTTCAGCTCGAAAATGCGGTCTTAAGCTACTAGAGCTAATCTCCACTGACAACGTCTTTGTGTACTACATGTCTGCAGCAACCACAAAACTGCATTTACCTTATGAATGATAAATATCCCTGACTGCACAGGGTAAGGCAAGTCAGTGAAGAGGTAGACAGAATGATGGATACAAGGAGCAGTGCACTGAGGTAGGGTGAAGTATAGGTAGAGTAAGACAAAGGTGGGCAAAATGTGGAAGCCAGAAAGCGATGTTACAAGGGGAAGTGCAAGACAGAGAAAGCAAGGAAGAAGCAGGGTGAGGCAAAGGCAGGACGAGCATGATGCAGGTGAGGCAGAGGTGGGGTGAGGTAGAGGCAGGGTGAGGCAGAGGCAAGTACAGTAAAGGAGGGAGAATGAGGAAGGGAGTGGGTATAAGCGGTTTTCAAATACATAAGTACATTAATAAAATTACGTGTTTAGTATTCTAAGCGTGCTACCTTCAGACAACTTTACTGAGTTCAGGAGAGATTTCTATCTGTGGGGGCCAGATATAGCCTTTAATAACTTCTTTAACTCCAGAGGTCTCCCTAAGCTGCATGAACCCCCTGGGAGCAGCAACAATAACATGGACAAAGATACGAACTTACTGGGAGGGTTAAGGCAGAGACAGGCACAGGAAGGCAAAATCTGGAGATGTTACAAATCCAATAATCACTAACGAAGTAAATAATACACAAATTATCTCCAGAGCCTGAGGATGACATGCGGATCTTATTCATGCTACTTCTTGACGATTTTACTCTGATTTGGAGAGATTTTACGAGGTGGGGGGGTAATAAACAACCATCAAAAACCTCTTCATTACAAGATGTTTTTCCTGAGCTGAATATAAATGTCTGAATGGGTAAACCAAAGAAAGATGTGACTGAATTGGAGAGGTTAAGGTGAGTAAAAGATAGGGCAAGCAGAGAGAGAGAGAGAGAGAGAGAGAGAGAGAGAGAGACGAGGATGATACTAACAGGCTGGAGAAGTAGGGTGAATGAGGTAGGCAGGGTGAGGCAACGGACAGATGAGGCAGGTAGGCAGACAGAAGGGAGAGGGTGAATAAGGCAGGAAGGTTGCACGATGGGATGGGGAAGGCTGGCAGAGAGGCAGGAAAGGCAACGTGAATCTTCTAGGCAATATAAATCAGGAAGACAGGGTGAGGCAAGGGAAGAGCGCGGCAAGGGATGGGTAAGGCAAGTAGGCAGGCAGGCAGAAGCAGGGCAAATAATGTAGGCAGGGTGAGACAAGGGATGGCTGAGGCAGACAGCAGGAGTGGAGCAGACTGAGACAGGCAAAGAAATCTGCTTAAAAATAGAGAGGCCCCGGAGGGAGAAAAATGAGGATGTGGCAGCGGCAAGTTGAGGCAGGCAGGTGTGGAGGAGGTGAGGCAGGTGTGGGGCGAGAAATGAGGCATGTGTGGCGGGAGGAGTGAGGCAAGTGTGGTGGGAGGAGTGAGGCAAATGAGGTGGGAGGAGTGAGGCGTGTGTGGTGGGAGGAGTGAGGCAAGAGTGGTGGAAGGAGTGAGGCAAGTTTGGTGGGAGGAGTAAGGCAAGTGTAGTGGAAGAAATGAGGTAAGAGTGGTGGAAGGAGTGAGACCATGGGAGGAAGGAGGAAGGTGTTATGGGAGGAGTGAGGCTAATGGTAGAAGCGAGAAAGGCGTGGTGGGAGAAGTGAGGCAAGTGTAGTGCTAGGAGTGAGGCAGGTGTGGTGCTAGGAGTGAGGCAAGTGTGGGATGAGAAGTGCGGCAATGGTGGTGGGAGACGTGCGGTAGGTGCGGTGGAAGGAGTAAGGCAGGTGCGGTGGGAGAAGTGAGGCAGGTATGGTGGGATGGGTGAGGCAGGTGTGGTGTCTGGGGTGAGGCAGGTGTGGGATGGGTGTGCCTGGTGTGGTGGGATGGGTGAGGCAGGTGTGGTAGGCAGGGTGAGGCAGGTGTGGTAGGCAGGGTGAGGCAGGTGTGGTGGGCGGGGTGAGGCAGGTGTGACGGGCAGAGTGAAGCAGGCTGTAAAAGGAAGTCTTGTGTGGAAGGGTTAGATAGGCCAGGTTTGTGAGTTAGGTTGCATATTATGGTAGTTACGGTCAAAATTTGTGAGTCTGACAAATGTGGTAGGGTAAAAGCAGGAACAGTTGGACAGGCAGAGGCAGTGGCAGGAGAAAGACAAGGCTGACATGGTTTGAGAGGTAGACAGAATTGGTAGGGGGAAGGCATGGCTTATAAGGCAGGCGTGAAAAGTTTAGGTATGGTACCGAAAATTGAGATTTGGGGAGGCGTGATGGGAAGGCAGGCTCAGGCAATGAGGATGAAGCAAGAGGGATGGAGCAAGGCTGGTGAGGCAAGGTGGGTGAGGCAAGCTGCATGAGGGGTCAGGAGGACGCGCAAGGTAAAGGAACGTCGTGGTCCTAACTGGGTGAAATCTGGCTGAAACAAGATGGATTTGGGAGAGGCAAGGTGAGTGGGATATGGATAAGGTGAGACTGGTAGGGTGAGGGAATGAAGAAGGTGGAGTATGGAAAACAAGGTAATGGTAAGGTGATGTAGGTGCAGTGATGGAGCAAGGGTAGTGAAAGATGGATGGATGAAACTGACAGAGGAAGGCAAGGTGAAGGAGCAAGAGTAGTGAAAGAAGGATGGATGAAACTGACAGAAGAGGGCAATGTCAGATTTGGGTGAGGCACACTCAGTAAGGATGCTAAGGTTGGGAAGGCTGGTGAGATCTAGATGAGGACGGCATGATGAGGTGTGAAGAGGAAAGGGGATAATAACTAGGTTGAGTGAAGTAGGGTGAAGCAAGATGGACGAGAGTCCGGATGAGGACGTTATAAGATATGGGTGTGGAGGGCACGGTGAAGCAAGGCGAAGCAAAGTGAGGTAAGATTTGGACTGAGTAAGGCAGGCTGAGACAGGGTGACTGAAGCAGGATGGGTGAGACAGGCCTAATACTCGAAAGATCAGATGAGGTAGGGCAGGGTGAGCAGGAAGGCTATGTGAGGCGGGCAAACAGGGTGAGGCGGGCAAACAGGGTGAGGCGGGCAAACAGGGTGAGGCGGGCAAACAGGGTGAGGTAGGCAGCAGGTAGGATGGGGAAGGCATTGTAGAGTGATGCAAAGCAGAGTGAGGCACGGTAGGGTGAGGCACGGCAGGGTGAGGCACGGCAGGGTGAGGCAAGCTGGAGCTCCCTCAGTACATTAGTGTGGCGCCCTTCCTCCCAGCCCGACCTGTAATCCTCTTTACTCCTAAACCTGCCACACGCACACATACGCACATGCAGGCACACGTACATATGAACGGAAACATAAGAACATACGCACAACACTCATCTTCATTTGCAAACACGTACATACATACAATTTACACACACACACACACACACACACACACACACACACTTTATATTTCCCCACCTCGAAGCTCATCCACATTTTAACTCAGGTACTTAACTATCCACTCTCCTTCCTTCACACACGTCCTCACCTCCTCGCAACGCCTCAGACTTTAACCTCATGAATCTGATGACGTATTCTGTTGGTTCATTCTTAGTACCGTTCCTACAGATGATTTTATATCTGGAGATTTTTTTTTTTTAGTGTATGGATCAGCGAAAGACATATCTAACCCCCAGGTTTAAACCAATCTCTTCTAAACCGAATAAAATCGTCTAGAGGTAACAAGAATGAAACATTACGTCAACGGCTTGAAGAAGGCAACTCGTTCGTCACTTCTTTCCTTTCACCTCGTCTCCACCTACTGTCACTCGTCCTTTCCCGCATATTCCATTACTCGTTTCCATTAGTTTCCCTTCACCTTCTCCCTACCTCTGTTTCCAAGGGGTATCAAATATTCCAAGCCTTTTCTTCTCTTTCGTCACCTGCTTCTAACCCTTTTAGTATTTTATCCTAACATGGGATTTTTTTTTTCTTGAATAAGGACCTCTCTGATTCCAGGAAGCGTAAACAGCAAAATTTATTAATCACTTCACGATGGTAATTTCTTAGTTACATTCTTCTCGTCACATACCGATTTTATCAAGCTCTGAAAAGATTTAGTAATGCAAGGACCTAGTCAAATCCCCTTCCCTGACCTGTCTTCAGTTATATTTTCTACATATTCTAAGTAAACTCTCAAATTCCTATCTCTTTCTTCCGCCAGACATACCTAACATACAGCCTATCAATTTAAAAACTAGAAAAAAAAATCAACGTCGTTCCTTCATCTCCTCAACTTATCACTTTTCAGATTTCCATACACATCATAAGCCAACCTGTCCCATTTCTAAGCATGTCGACCCTATCATTTTTTTTTTTTTTAGCTAAAACACCTGATTAAATTTTTTCACTTACCTAGAAGTACAATAAAATGCCCCACATTTCATTTTATCATTATAACAAACTTACCACATGCCCCATCCTCGCATTGGCCTTGAGTCAACTCGCCCCCTATCCTGCCCAACTCACCTAATTTTGTGTTTCCATCTACCCGTCAAATAAAGTGTCCAAAAGACAAGTTCTTCCGCCACTCTCAAACATACTACTTTCTTTGCGTTCGTCCTAAGCCGCCTCGTCCCTCCTATTTTCCTAACAACTCGTGCTCTGATGTCTGCTTCCGATCCGGCTATTTATTTCCAATGAACTCCCCCCCCCCCACAAAAAAAAAGAAGTTATTAAATATTTTTCGGCGACCTCCTTCAGCGGATGATACTTCTCCTTTATCTCCCTCCTCATCCTACTAACCCGTCCTCTCCACCTACTTCAGTCATCCGACAAGGGCTGAGGAGGGTGCTTCTGAAATACAATAATCCTATTATTTACTTCTTTCTCATATTTACCGTTTCCCTATTCATCCAAAATAATTTCCCAAATTACACACACGCACACACACATATACGAACATACACATAATATAATGAAAAAAACGGAACTCCATGGCAATGCAAATCCTAAAATTCCCTGTGCCCTCTCCTGTAAATCATTCCACACTACTCATTCCCTCACTTTGGATGAACGACGCTGGTAACACAGCCTCACTCACCTTCCGACTCCACCTGCAAACCTCCAGGCAACGACTCTTTACCTTCTACGCGTCTCCCAACAGTAACTAGAGAACTGCTCAGGCAATGAGTTCTGCAGCCTTTCCCCCTCCGTCTCCTCCAAACGGGGGTTGACCCTTTCAGATATCATCCTATAAACAGGATTAACTTTAGGCTAAAATGTCAAACCCTATAGTTGAAGCCAGCGTTCACGTACTAGGTAGGTAACTGGCCTCAACTTGGTCTCATGGAGTAATTGCTAGTTATTTACTTGGTCGTTCAAGCGATACTTCGTAATTCTACAAAAGGTACTTAGTACTAAATAAGTCTATTCGCCGCTTCAAGACACTGTTTAGTGTCCATGTCTCTCAGCCACAAAGTAAGATAGGGAGCACCAGTACGTTAATGATGCAGGTATTCGTCCTCCTACAAAAAATGTCGACAGCTGCAAATACTTGAACTGAGTGTGTCCATAACATCAGAAGCCAGACCACTGCAACATTTCCACAATACCAATTTCTTTCTTTGATGTTAAAATGAAAACCTTCCTTAACTTGGAGATGCACACCCACTATTCCTCCAATTCCTTCTGTTAACCATTCCACTCTCTCACTCACAATCGTCCCAGTAATATGCCATCATTATCATCTGCATCACTACCTACCTCATCAGCATCATTCTTCTCCTAAAACAGCCACACTTGCACAGTTCATTTTAAAAAAATTGCGCCATATTCCACAGGGACAAATGAGTGAGTTTCTAAGCTTACAACCTGCCTCCATTTGCTAATTACTGTCTTCCTACGTACAAAAGAGCGGTTTCGTCCACCGAGTGACGTGCATCGCGCCATTAAGCCGTCAAAGCAGGGGTGGGAGTTAAAGAAATGGGCGTGGTGAACAGAGGAATGGGTGAGATGGGCTGGCGACCTGGTGGCGGCGGGGCAGAAAAGTATACCTTGTGAGAATTGATTTTGTAGGATTAGCGGCGTGCTGACACGAGAAAATCCTTTCCTCACCAAACCCAAATACAGAGAAAAGATAGAGAAAAAATAAAAAAGTACTGCTGCTGCTAATGATATTAATACTAATAATAATAATCATTATAATAATAACAACAACAACAACAACAAATCCTCCCATGGCGTCCCACTACTCGTCCCCTAAGACTCGTCCTTCCTCTCCCACCAGCAACATCCACTTCCATCTGGCGGGGGGTGTAGGGGCGAGGGGTGAAGGGTGAAGGGGTAGATGGGGTGGGAAGGGGTGGAGGAAGGGGAATGGGGAAGGGGAAGGGGAGGGAGATAAAGGAAGGAGAAGGGGGGGAGACCAAGAATACCTCAGGCTGGAGAGGCACCTGGGAAAGAGAGCGGGGCAAAATCTTGATAATGTATGCCGAGGGTTGGGTGGGCATTATGTTCCCCTGGCAGGATTTTGGGCCAGAATCAGTAATAAGCTTGGGGAGTCCACGGATCGGGGCGCTGGCCTTGGAGTGGGGATGGGAAGAGTGGGGGCGTGATAATGGAGGAGTGGGGGCAGAATGGGGGGGTGGAGAGGAGGAGCGAGAGCTAAGAAATGGTGAATAAAAAGGAGAGAGGTGGAGAGATGAGAAAAAGAGAATAAGAAGGAGAGAAGTGAAGCTGAGAAAAAGAGAATAAAAAGGAGAGAGGTGGAGAGCTGACAAAAGGATAATAAAAAGGAGAGAGGTGGAGAGCTGAGGAAAAGAGGAAAGAGGTGGAGAGCTGGAAATGGAGGAGTAAATATAAAGAAAATCTAGGAAAGGTACAGGAAGAATACTAAGGAAGACAGTACAGTGGGAGCCAAGGAGGGGAAGAGAGGAATGGGAAGAACTAAGAAAAGATGATTTAAGAATATGAAACCCAAGAAAGGTTGGGTAAAGAGGTTATAGGAGGAAAAGCAATAAAGCGAAAGGAAAAACGGGAGGAGGAAAGATTAGAAAGGGATGTGAAAGAGGAGGAAAAGGGAAGGGATGGGAAGGCATGGGAACAGTTGTGAAAGGGAGTGGGAGTGGGAAAGTCAGAGGCAAGGGAAGGAGAAGGGGGAGAAGGGGAGAGGGGGGGGAAAACGAAAGGGGAAGGGGAGGGGAGGGAGAGGAAGGGGGGATAATGAAAAGAATGAAAAGGCTGAGAAAAGATGAGATGGGTAGGACAGAGAAGGAGATGGAAAACGAGAGAAATGAAGGTTAAAGATGGGAGAGAAGAGTGATGGAAAGGAGCTGATGGAAAAGGAGGGAAATGAGGGAACACAAAAGACAGGAAATGAGAGGTGGAGCTGGGAAAGGGAGAGAAACAAGGCAAGGAAGAAGTCATGCGCAGGGATATGAAGACTAAATGTAAGGAGGAGGTGGAGGAGGAGTGTGTGTGTGTGTGTGTGTGAATATCTGCGTGTGCATGCGTGCGCGCTAGGGCATGTTTGTGTGCGTGTCAGGGTACGTCCGTGTGTGAGTGCAGGTGGGGAGGTGACCTGGATAAAAGTAAGAGTTAAGGAAAAATGAAATACGGCAACGAAATTGTAAGATTTGGAAAAGTATATGATATGAAGGATGGAGTATTCAAGAGGGGAGGAAAATGAAGGAGAACGAGAGAAAATTAAAAGGAGGGTGAAGGGAGAATGGAAGGAAGTGTAAAGAATGGAGAACGTAGGAGGGGATAAAGGAATGACAGAGGAGAAGGAAAGAGCGAGGATGGAGTTCAGGTGGTTCGAAAAAGAGACAGAGGTGCTAAGATGTGAGGAATGAGATGAAAAGAGGAGAGGAGGAACGAGAAAAATGAACACAAAAGGGAAGGGATAGAGGAAATGGGGAAAGGAATGTGAGAAGGGAAGGTGGAAAGAGAAACTGTGAGAGGGAGGGGAGAAGAGGGAAGGAGGAGAGAAAAGAGAATGAGGCAGGGAGGAAGGAAGAGAGAAAGAAAAGGAGGAAAGAGAAAAAAGGAGGGGAGACAACAGGAAATGAGGAAGGAAGAATAAGTGAGACGGAAGAAGGGAAACAAAAAGGAAATGAAGGAGGGAAAGAAAGGGAGAAGGAAAGAAGGGAGGAAAGAGGGTGGGAGTTGGAGGAGAAAAAGCAAATGAAGCAAAGAAATGAGAAAAAGAAAGGAGATAGAATGAGGGGAAGGTGGAGGGAAGGGTAGAGAGAAGGAGAAAGAAAGGAGAGAGAATGAAGGAAGGAGGAGGGAAGGGAGGAAAGGGAAGAGGGAACAGGGAAGGGAGGAGTGTGAGGCCCCAGTGGATTCAGTAGCCACAGTGATGTATGTAAATCAGGCTTTCCTTCCGCCTCACCCTAATGAATTTATTTCTCGCAGATGCCCCCCTCCTCCCACCCTCTCTTTTTCTCTCTGCTTTCCTCTCTCCCTCCTACTCTCTGCTTTCCTCTTTCCCTCCTACTCTTTGCTTTCCTGATTCCCTCCATTCGTCTCTCCACTTTCCTCTCCTTCCTGCTACCGTCTTTCTCTTCACTTTCCTGAATTCCAATTTATCTAAGTCGTCCTCCCCATATCTTCTCTGCTCTCCTTCTTCCCTTTCTGTTTGTCTTCACTTTTTTCCATTCTCATTCTCTGTATTCTTCACTCACTCCCTCTCCCTCCCCGTCTTCCTCCTCCTCTCAGTATTCCTTCCCTCTCCATTCCTGAAAACCACCTTCTCTTAGTTTTCTCTCTCTCTCTCTCGTTTACCATCGTCTTTCCTTCTACTCCTCCTCTTTCTTCTTCTCCTTTATTCTGTTTTTCCTTCCGTACTCCGTTTTCTCTTGTCTCTCCCGCCATCTTTTTTTTTTTTTTTTATAATTCTTATTCCTTGTCTTACGTGTTACTTATAAATTCTCCTTGGCTTATATCTTTTCGCGTTCCTCCTCGCCTCTCTCTTTGCTCTTTTCCCATGTGATTTTGGCTTTCCTGCTCAATTTCTCCTGCCGCTTCTATAAAATATTCTCTTTTACTCTCACTCTCTCTCTCTCTCTCTCTCTCTCAAACATACACACACACACACACACACACACACACACACACACACACACTTCTCCCTTAATCCTATCCACCCACCTCCCCTGTCTTCCCCCCGTCTTTCCCCAGGGACAAAGTTGCCAAAGTTATGCCCTAAGGTAAAACAAACTCGGTGACAACTGGGAGGCACCCCACTAAGACATACATATACTCCTGGCGAGGTGAAGGAGGATGGCTACCCTTTTTCATTATTACCTTGACCTCTACACTGACTGGAGAATGAAAGGGAGGAATAAGGAGAAGGGAAGGTAGAGGGATGAGAAGAGGAAGAGGGATAAGGAGGAAGAACAAGAGGAGGAAGAAGAGGGACAAGGGGGAGTAGGAGAATGACTAGAAAGAACACAATGAGGTGGGACTAGGAGGAGGAAGATGGACTAGGAGATAAAGAAGCTCAAGAACAATAGGAAAAGGAACAACTTGGAGAGGAATATGAAGAGAAACAAAAGGCGGAAGATGGTGATGAAGAAAATAGTAATGCCCTGTCATGATCATAACAAGGGGCAAAGAGGACATAAGGAAGGGTAAGGGGAAGGTGAAGTGGAAGAGGAACAAGAGCAGGAACACCAACAAGAGTAAGAGCAAAAACTGGAATAGGTGAGAGAGGGTACAGAACAGAAACAAGAATACGAATAGAAAAGAACAGTGAAATGAATTGGGCGCCAGTACGAGTGGCATGGCATTTCACGGTTATAACCTCATGGTGGCCAACCACAAGAACACTGCTGTGCACTAATGAGGACAATAGTATATGCATAAAGTGACCCGAAAAAATGCAAATAATAATAATAATAAGGGTTAACATGAAAAACAACAATAATAATAAAGTTGAAAGCAAACACTGAAAGCAAGATATGTAACCCCCATTACACACCATTAAAAGCCTCAATAAACCCTGGCCTGAAGCAGCGCAATGAACGAGAAGTCATGGCAATAATCAAGCTGGGTGCCGCCGCCGCAATAACGCATCCATTCTTATAATCCACGCAATAAGCTGAGATCTGCCTTAATTACGCCGCCGTTAAAGCTGAGAACGCCATTAACGCACTCGGCATGAAGCGTTGCCTGACACGCACCTTTAAAAAATAGAAAACCAACCCCCTCCCCCCTTTGACAACGACTCCCCTCTTTTATTATTTTACTAATTTTGTTTCTGTAGGTAGATGGGGGAGGGTATTATGAACGCTGGGATTTTTTTTTGGGGGGGGGATACCTTATCCGTCTGTTTTTGTCTACCTCTTGGCACTCTCAGGCTCCTATGGCTCACTCTCAGCTGAATGAAGTCGCCTGATGCCAACCAGAACAGAATACTAGGGTTGGCGAGACCATGACAGGGCTAATGGTTACGGCAATAACACTTTAAAGCTTCGCGTCTTTTTTATTGCTTTTGATTAACCTCTTAGTTCCCAACTGCAGTTTTCTCTAATTTTTTTTTCACCGTTTTCTTCCTTCACCTTTTTATTGTCCTGTCTTCGTTTTCCCTTCACCTCCCTTTTCTTTCCTGTCGTCATGATTTGTGGGTCATAATTATCCTTTTTCCTCCTTTTCTTTTCACACCGGTTCTTATACCATGCATCCTCTTGTTTCTTTACTCTTGAAGTTCTCCTCTTCTTTTACGCCTTCCCCTCTCTTTGCCTTTCAAAAACATCATTATCCATTCCTCCTCCCACCTTTTCTTTCTCTTTAACTTCCTTTTTTCCATAACGACATACTTCATTGTGTGGGAGGGAAACATTGGAATGAGTTTGTGCTTTCACCCCTTGTCACCCGAAGTCGGCCATATTTCACTCTTACGGGCATAATTTTCACCTAATACTTCTAAAACACTTCTCCGTAGTTAATTTTCCTACCTTTCCTATTCCTCTATCTTTTCTTCCCCTCTCCTCCTTTTCGTACCCATTTCATAGATACATTTTACACTTACCCACATCATCTTCACCTGATATTTCGACGCTTCTCCGTACTAGTATCTCCAGATTTTCTACATTCTCTTTAGTGTTTCCTCCACCCTCCTTTCTTTGACATTTTGTTCCTTTCCTCACGTTGCTTTTCCCTCGTACCAGCTTAAGTTTCACCTAACTCCCGCTTCTAAAACGCTTCTCCGTATTAATAGGCAAATGCGCAATGCCTAAACCAGAAAGACGAGGTTATCTGAAAAATCGGAATAATCCAGACATTTTCGTCATCCGTTTCCGATAAGTTCACGTATTTTCATGTCTGCTTCGCTCACATTGCTTGCTTAATGCTCAGTTA
>JAGKTI010034940.1:0-11359 GCA_018397915.1 Birgus latro | reverse complement strand
AGCCCAACAGTGGGAGGTCATATGCCACAGATAACACTGTTGGCAACCCCAGAGGTAGTGATGGAGGTAAGCACAGGTAGCCACCTGGAGGCCTACACAAGAGCGACTTCAGGATGAATGGAGTCACCAGGCCCTCCAGTGGCTACTTGACCCAGGCCAACAAGTGACCAGCCGACTGATCTGCTTATGCCCAATCACGCTGCCTGTCTAGCCAGAATACAGGACAAGGGGGGTGTGTTACTAGCTGCAGACACATTGTACAGCATAGCACAACATCCAGGACTCTTCGTTTCCCAGCATTACGGGACTCCAAACACGGGAAACGTGGGGAAGCAAAAACTGCACCCAAGATGGAAGATGGCAAGGGACAGACAACATCACCAGCAAGCCTCCTCTACCAGTGATGTTGGGAGGGAGGGGTGCTTGGTCCACGAGGCCAACAGATGCCGATCCCTACAAAGCAGGCACGCCTCCAGAATGGGTGGCATCTCCAACCACTCTTCAAGTTTCGCCACCATTTCAAGGCGACCCCCCTCAGCAGGGCCAGTTTCAGTGACCTTGACCAACTTTTCAAGGCTCCAGGCTCAGAACTGTCTTTATGGCATCAATTTTCAACCTCAAAATACTCCAGACCTATTATAAATACATGAATATGGAGGACAATCCAGTTATTTTTTTCCAACCATGTGTCTGGGAAACATTTGCAGGTCATTCATGAGTGCCATAACGATATTTTGGATATCCCACTTCTCGGTTGTTTTTCCATACAGGAAAAACCATACGTTAATGAGGCACTTCCTGGTCATAGAAGTTTTATCTGGTTCTGGACCAGGTCTGTATTCTTTTCCGTGGCAGAGTGACCAACTGTTTTTGAGTTTTTACTAGAAAGCAATATTCTCACTGGGGGAGAACTGTTGCTGACAGTTACACTCTTCTGGTTATAATTATTACTGTTCTGTCACTTTTCGTCAGTGATTTTCATTAAACTTATTGTACAGCACCTTAACCCTATTAAACTGATCCATTTGCAATGGCCTTGACCTACATTTCAAGGTCACAGGTCAAAAAAAATTCCCAAATTCATGAATATTAGACCTCAGTTCACTTCAGAACCATTATAGATACACGAACATGGAAAGAAATACAGTGAATACATTATTATCCAAATATTTGTGTGGAAAAAATATGAAGGTCATTCACGCATAGCATTACGATACTTTGGCCACCCCATTTTTCAACAGTTTTCAATATCTCTTCGATCCATGAAAAAAACACACACACACATAAACGAGCCATTTAATGGCTCTAGAAATTTTGCCTGGGCCTGGACCAGGTCTTTATACTTTTTGGTGGCACTTTGACCAACGGTTTTTGAGTTACTACCAAAAAAAAAAAAAAACTAAGCTGAGCAATTTTCTCATTGGTGGAGGTCAGTATCTATCTCTGACCAGTACATTCTTCTAGTGGCGGGGGGGACACAATCTGCCCGCACTATGGGGTGGTACTACTACTCTGCAGCCAGGTTGTGTTAGGAAGAATTCCACCACCGTATTCCCTGCGTGTCGTAAAAGGCGACTAAAAGGGGCGGGGTGAGGGGACTAGGGACCCCCTCCCCCTCTGTTTTTTTAGTTCCTAAAAAGAGACAGGCCAGAGAAAGGAAAGGGGGATTGAGTTATCCCCGTACCCTGAAGGTTGGGTCTAGGAATGTGCGTGGATGTAGTACGATTGAGGCTAAAAGGGAGGAGATTGGGAGATGTTTGTGAGAAGAAAGTTGGATGTGTTAGCTTTGAGTGAAACAAAGATGAAAGGGAAAGGTGAGTCTATGTTTGGAGGTGTGAGTGGAAGATTGTCAGGTGTGGATAGAGGAAGGGCAAGAGAAGGTGTGGCCTTGTTAGTGAGCCCGGAAGTACAGCAGTGTGTGACTGAATGGAAGGAGGCGTCATCGAGACTGATGTGGATGAAAGCGAATTTGAACGTGAGTTGTAGGTACTTGTGAGTGCATATGGGCCTGGTAGTGAAAGGGATGAAGAAGAGAGGGAGTCTGTCTGGAATGATGTTGACGGGTGTTTGCAGAGTTTTTGAGCGAATATGAATGTGGTAATGATTGGAGATCCGAATTCTAGAGTGGGAAATGTAGCAGTTGAAGGTGTAGTTGGTATGCATGGTGTTCCTGGAAGAAATGAAAGTGGGGAACGAATGATAGGGAAGCGTTGAGCGAGAGATGGTGATTGGAAATACCTTGTTTGAGAAGAAAGATATATATAAGTATACATGGTTGAGACAGGAGGGTGGAAGGGTTGTTAATAGAGTATTGAACATTGTGCTTGTGTCCAGGAATATAAGAGGAAAATTGTTGGGTGTGAGAGTTTTGAGAGGGGAGGGTGGAGGTATGTCTGACCACTACCTGGTGGAGGGAAAGTTGAGAGTAGGTAAGAGATGGGTGAAAGCTAGGAGAGTTAGTTGTGGCAGGGAAGTTTTGAAAGTGAGTGAGTTGGATAAAAGAGAAAATGACAGAGTATCAGGAGAAATTGAAAGATGAGTGGAATGCAGTGAAAGATCAGGAGAATTGCGGTGTGGAGGAGGAATGGAAGTTGTTTAAGAGTGCTGTGGTGGGGCATTCGGAAGAGGTGTGTGGTAAGGGACAAGTGAGTGTTGGTGAAAGAAAGGAAAGTGAATGGTGGTGCGAAGAAGTAAGTATGGCTGAGGCTGAGAAGAGACGTGCATATGAAGTGTGGTTGCAGAGGAAGGATGAGGTGTCATATGAAAGGTAGGAAGGAAAAGAGGAATAGGGAGAGAATGGCTGTCCATGAGGCTAAAGTGGTAGCAGATGAGAGGTGGGGTAGGCGGCTGACTGAGAATTTTCAACAGAATAAAAAAAATGTTTTGGAAGGAGGTGAAAAGGGTGCAAAAGGGAGAGTCTGGGAAGGAAGAGCGAGTAAAAGCAGAGGATGGAAGGATGTTAAGTGAGATAGATGCAGTAAGGAAGAGATGGGTGGAGTATTTTGAAATATTGTTAAATGTAGAGGAGGAAAGGGAGGCTGAGGTTGTGGCAGATGGAAGGGTGCAAGGAATAAATGTGTTGGGAGAGTTGAATGATTCTTTGATCACGATGGAGGAAGTGCAGAAGGAAGTAAAGGAGATGAAAACAGGGAAAGCTGCAGGTATGGATAGGTGTGCTGTGGAATGCCTGAAAGGCAGTGGAGCGACTATTATTGACTGGTTAGTAAGATTGTTGAATGTGTGTTTTATGCAAAGTATGGTGCCAGTTGAATGATTGTGTGGTCCCGTTGTATAAAGGTAAGGGTGATAAGTATGAATGCACTAGCTTTAGGGGTATAAGTCTATTGAGTGTTGTAGGTAAGGTGTATGGCAGAGAAGAGAGTTAGAGAGGGTACAGAGGGAGTGACTGGTGATGAGTAGCGTGGCTTTAGGGGAGGGAGGGGTTGCGTGGATCAGGTGTTTGCTGTGAGACAGGTGTGTGAAAAATATTTAGCGAAAGGTAAGGATGTGTTTTGGGCGTTCATGGATTTAGTGAAAACATAATATGATAGAATTAATAGGGAGGCTTTGTGGGCTGTTTTAAGATTGTATGGACTTGATGGCAGGTTACTAAAGGAGTGAAAAGTTTTTATGTAAATAGTAGAGCGTGTGTAAGAGTGGGGAATACTGTGAGCTTCTTCTTTTTTGTGCAAGGAAGAAGGAACCAAGGGCCATGGGCCCGTAAACTGTTCCCTCCAAGAATAAACAAAAACAATACAAAAGAGAGCCAAATTCAAGATCCGTTAATTTCGAGATGCCTGAACACACTGCGTTTGAAAGACTGGAGATTAAAGGAAGTAGGAAATACAAACAGAGGAAGACAGTTCCAGAGCTGACCAGTTGCATAAATGAAGGACTGGGAGTAACGGTTAACTCTTGCATTAGAGAGTTGCACAGAAAAGGGATGAGCACTTGTTGCTTGACGGGTACTACGTGCCCGTCGTAGAGGTGGAGGGATGCAAGCAGACAGTTCAGAGAAACAGTGGCCACTGAAATAGCGATGGAAAAGAGATAAAGATGAAACAGTGCAGCAAAGAGACAGATGTTGAAGGGAGCTAGTAAGAGGAGAAGAGTTAATGAGACGAAAAGCCTTTGACTCCACGGTACTGAGAAGGGCTGTATGTGGGATGCCTCCTCACACATGAGAGTTCTACTCCAAACAGGGGCGAACAGACCCCGAGTATAAAGTCAACAACTGTGCAGGGGTAAAGAAGGTTCCGAGTTGGGTTAGCACACCTAATCTCTTTGTAGCAGATTTCACAAGAGTTGTAATATGTTCTTTCCAATATAAATCCCGGGTGAATGAAACCCTAAGCATGTTCAAGAATGATGCGGGAACGAGCTGGATATTATTAAACATCAGAGGGTACTCCTGTGGTAGGTGTTGTCGGGTTAATAGGTGTAAGAACTGAGTCTTTGATACATTAAAAACAATATTATTTTTACCCGAGTCAGAGATGCGAGCCAAGTCAGACAAAACGTGTGCCATAGCCTCATCCCTTGTTTGTTGAAGTAACTGCTGAGATGGATGTAGCAGGAACGGAATGGAAAGGTGAAGGGTGGAATCATCAGCGTACTAGTTGATAGGGTTAGTTGTACAGCACAGAAGGTCATTGATGAATAAAAGGAAGAGAGCTGGTGATAGGACAGAGCCCTGAGACACACCACTGTTGATAGATCTAGGAGAAGAGCAATGGCCGTCTACAACAGCGGCTATAGAACGACCAGAAAGGAAGCTAGAGATGAAGGCACAAGTAGAAGGATAGAAGCCGTAAGAAGGTAGTTTGGAAATTAAAGATTTATGGCAGACTCGATCGAAAGCCTTTGAGATGTCAAGTGAAATGGCAAATCTTTCTCCAAAGTCCCGAAAGGAGGATGACCAGAAGTCTGAAAGGTAGGTGAGAAGATCGCCAGTGGAGCGTCCCTGACAGAACCCATACTGACAATCAGAAAGAAGGTTGTGATAGGAAAGATGCTTTAAAATTTTTCTGTTAAGAATAGACTCGAACACTTTTGAAACACATGATGTAAAAACAATTGGACGATAGTTAGAGGGTTGGGAATGGTCACCCTTCTTTGGGACAGGCTGGATGAGAGCAAACTTCCATCAAGAAGGAAAGATACAAGTTGAAAGACAAATGCGAAAGAGTTTACCTAGACAGGGTGTAAGCACAGAAGCACAGTTCTTGAGTCCAAGAGGATGGACCCCATCAGGCCCATATTCCTTGTTAGTACTGAGACCAGTGATGACTGAAAATACATCAGCTGAAGTAATTTTAATGCCAGCCCAGTGGAAGTCAGAGGGGGAAGTGATGGAGGAACAGCACAGGAATCGTCTAAGGTGGAATTGGAGGAGAAAGTCTGAACGAAGAGATCTGCTTTATCAGTAGAAAAAATAACTACAGAGCCATCAGAGTAGAAAAGAGGAGGGAAGGATGATGAGGTAAAGTTGTTAGAAAAGGTTTTTGGGAAGGTGCCAGAAGGAGCGTGAAGAATTCAAGTTGGAGAGTTGAGAACATTTAGTGCGGATGAAATTACTTTTACCAGAGTGAAAAACAGACTTAGCACGATTCCGGGCAGAAACATACGGAAGATGTGATTCAGGGGTGGGTTGGCTCTTGTACCTCTGGTAGGCCCTCTCCTTGTCGCAGTCAGCATTAGAACAAGCGTGATTAAACCAAGGCTTTTTTGCATTAGTCAGAGGATACGAGAAAAGAAAGTATGCTTCCATGCATGAGAGAATAACCTCAGTAATGCGTAAGGCACACGCAGATGGCTCCTGGCCATGGAAGCAATATTCATTCTAGGGAAAATCAAAGAAGTACTGCCTGAAGGCTTCCCAATCCACAGCTCCAAAGTGTCACAAATGACGTTTCTTTGGAGGGTCCCCAGGTTGCACTGGAGCGATAGGACACGTTAAGATAATACGGTTATGATCGGAGGAGCCCAACGGAGAGAAAAGATTAGCAGTGTAAGCAGAAGGTTTAGTTGTAAGGAAGAGGTAGTATGTTGGAGCTCTCTCCGAGGCGGTCAGAGATGCAGGTAGGGTGCTGTACAAGCAGCTCTAGGTCATTAAGGATAGAAAAGGTGTAGGACTGTTCACGATGTGTATCAGTGAAAGGAGAGAAGAGCTAAAGGTGGTGATGAGCATTGAAATCTCCAAGAATGGAGATTTCATGGAAAGGAGAAATGGATAGAATATGTTCCATTGTAGAAGTAAGATAGTCGAAGAATTTTTGATAATCAGTAGAATTAGGCAATAAGTAAACAGTGCAGATATATTTAGTCAGAGAATGACAAGAGAGCCGAAGCCAGAGAGTAGAGAATTCAGAAGAATCAAGTTCAGGAACACGAGAGCAAGATAGGTTGCTGGGTTCATATACATAACAGCCACCTTTGTCTTTGAAACGAGTATAGAGAAATTATTAGGATATAGAAATGGGTTTGCTGTCAGTTGCCTCAGACAGCTGAGTCTCAGTAAGAAGAGAGAGTGAGGTTTAGAGTAGGAGAGGTGGTGTTCCACAGAAAGAAAGTTAGAAGAAAGGGCGCAAATGTGGCAGAAATGAAGAAGAAGTGAGTCAAACAGTGGTTCCAGGCATGAGTCATCACCAGAAGAGGAGCGGAAAGTAGGGGCATTTATGGTCCCCCCCCCCGGGGACTCCGCGGCAATGTTATTAGACGCCATTTTCTTTTTAATTTTGAAAAAGATAGTGTAGTGTACTGTGCATGTAGTTTGGTGTTGACAGTTACAGAAACTTGTCTTGGAGAGCATGCTGGCCTACTCTGCATGTAACTGAAACACTGATAAAGTTCAGCAAAGGCGGATGGTCGGGAACTAGTCCCGAGGGCTGATGAAATGGGAGCTCCAGCTCTCCCTGTCATCAGCTTTCCATCCACCTCAGGAGTACTGCCTTGCTCGACTGGTGCTACCGTGAGCATGGGGCTGCAGCAGGGATGTGTGATGTCGCCTTGGTTGCTTAATATTTATTTGGATGGTGTTGTAAGGGAGGTGAATGCAAGAGTGCTAGGTGGAGGACTAAGTCCGGTGAATGTTGATGATAGTGAGTGGAATCTGAAGCAGCTGCTGTTTGTGGATGATACTACACTGGTGGCTGATTCAGAGGAGAAATTGAGTCAGTTGGTAGAGGAGTTTGGAAGGGAGTGTGAAAGGAGGAAATTGAAGGTAAATGAGAATATGAGTAAAATGATGAAGTGTACGAGGTTGGTAGATGGTAGGAGGATGAATATAGTTTTGAATGGTGAGTTGCTTGAGGAGGTAGAGTGTTTTAAGTATTTAGGATCACATGTTGCTATGGATGGAAGAATAGATACAGAAGTGAAGCTTAGAATAAATGAAGTAGGAAAGGTGCTGGGAGGAATGATAAAAGTGTTTAGATGTCGTTTGCTTAGAATCGATGTAAAAAGAAGTCTGTATGAGGGTATTGTGGTACCGACTGCGTTATATGTGGCTGAAACTTGGAATGTGGGTTCGAATGTAATGGAGATGAGGTGCCTGAGGTGTATGTGTGAGTGACGCATATGGATCAAGTGAGAATTGATGAAATGTGAAGGAGAACTGGAGTTATTCGGGAGGTGGCTGATCGAGTTGAGCAGAGGGTGTTGCGATGGTTTGGGGATATGGAGAGAATGGATAATGAGCGATTGGTGAAAAAGATAACTAGATCTGATGTGAGAGGTGTAAGGCTCAGAGGAAGACCACGAATAGGATGGATGGACAGTGTGAAGGGAGCGTTGGATGTGAGAGGGATGTCTGTTGAGCAAGGAGGAGTGCTGTGTGTGACAGAAATGAATGGAAAGAAATTGTGAATGAGTGAATGATGACAGCCCTGAAGGGATATTCTCCTGCATTTTGTCTGATCAGCTGATCAGGTCAGGTGCGGGTAAGGGGATGGGTCCATTATGATGTGGCAGGGGTAAACCAGCTCTGCTGTCGGGTCCTGCTGTAGATGTCACTGATTGCACTGCGCAGTTGACCTTCGTGGAGTGTGGTGCAGTGAGGATCTGTCCCTTCTCCCCTTTGGGGCTAAGATGCGAATGAATGTGTTTCAGTGGATGAGTAAACTGGGAGTGTGTTGACCTGTCTTGGCTACCTTCCGTTCCTTGGGGGAAGCAGCCTAGGCATACTGTACACATAGATTACTGTAGCAGCATCAGGAGCAGCAGCAGCAGCAGCAGTAGTAGTAGTAGTAGTAGTAGTTGTTGTTGTTGTTGTTTTTGTTATTGTCAATTATCCATCACTTTTCATCTCTAATTTTCATCGTACTTATTGAGGACGTACAGTACCATGACTATATTACATTGACCCAGTATCAATGACCTTGACCTATTCTTCAAAGTCACAGGTCCTAAAACGTCCATCAAATATGAATTTGAACCTTTTTTTTTAACATTTATAGACGGATTAACATGGAAAGAAATCCTACGATGAAATTATTTCCAGATATTTCCATGAAAGAAAATGAAGGTCATTATTCATTTGTGACTTAACAATGCATTGGACACCATACTTTTCTAGTCTTTTCAATTCAACTTATATACAGAAAACCCCAAAACATAAATGAAGCACTTCTTGGGCCTTTACGTTTTGTCTGGTCCTGATCTAGGTCTGCATATGCTTTGGTGCAGTTTTACCAACGGTTTTCGAGTTATAAAAAAACGTAAGTTCAGCAATATTCTCACTGGTGGAGATCAGTAACCCTCTCTTACAGTTAAAGTCTTCTGATTGATCTCCACCTATTACCATAGGCGTGGGTCTATGTATCTGTCATTATTTTTATTATAATTCCATTACTTTTTGAATCAGGTTTTCATCATACTTTTTGAGGATGTACAGCACCATCATCCTGTTAAACTGACCAAGTTTATGTGACCTTGACCTTCTTTCCAAGGACACAGGTTCAAGAATGTCAAGAAATAATGAACTTCAAAAGGTTTTGTCCGGTTCAGGACCAGGTCAGTAAACTTTTGGTGCAGTCTGACCAAAGGTTTCTGATCTATTACAAATATTAGCATTCTACTAAGTTGGGATCAGTAACTGTCTTTCAGAGTGACTGTCATTTAGTTGTTATTATTGTTATTACTGGCCAGCTCCATGCTGCCGTTATTGTTAGTTGCGTTTTCCCTCTTTCTTGTAGTCTTGTATTCTTGTTTAGTTGTGGCCTTTCAGAATAAACCGATTCCGACCAAACCTGGACAAAATAACTAGCCTATGACCTAGCATGCGGGCCGTTGCTAGGCAACTACTCGTATCCTAGCAACGGCCTGCTTAGCCCCTCAATTGCCGTTTCCAGAAATTGTCGGGACCCAGTGGCCTACCCTGGCACCATTTTTTAAAGATTTCGAATATTGATTTTTTTCTTGCCAAATTGAAGCAAACAGTCTGGCTTACCTGGTGATGCAATTTTTAGCTTCCTAAACCCATCCTGTGTTTCACAGTGAAGCGCGAAAATTTTCGAAAAATGACCGCTACACGCCGGTGAAAACATACAGAGTGAGGAAAAACGTTCCACTAAGAAATATCCATCTTTTCACCCCCCAAAAGACTTCAATTGTGCTGAAATGGTTTGAAATGACTAGATATGTGTGTTAGGAACAAAATCAGTACATAATATGAAAGATTTCGTTAAAAATACAGTATATATATATTTTGGATTATTTTATTTTACTTTTTATTTTTTCGTTTGCCTGTGTTTATGAAAGTACTGAGTTATTTCTGTTGTCTGGGTGGTTTAGTGTGTGACCAAAGAGAGGCGAGAGAGGGTATTTTTAGACTAACCAGAAAAGGGTCCCCTTTTGTGTGTACAGGCTGAACAGCAACGACCCACTTAGAGCTGGCCATCGTCTCCTACCGGCTTGTTGTTGTTGTTGTTGTTGTTGTTGTTGTTGTTGTTGTTGTTAATATTAATATTATTATTATTATTGTTATTTTTATTATCATTACTACTACTACTATAATCGTCACCACCCACTTCACCACCACCATCATCTGCACTCCAATCACGAACGAATCCTCCACATGGCCTCCACCCAACATGCTCACAATCACCACCACTCCGCACGAGTAAATCTCCACCACATCTCTCTCAGCTCCTCACTAACCCCTTTTCCTCGTCCCCCGTCCACCCCACACCACCATTAACCCTCTGTTTACCACTATAACCTTCCCCTGCATCATCATTACCATCTTCATACCCAATTACATCACTGTCACAACCATCAACTCCCCTCCCCCGCGGACCACAAACACCCCCTCCCTTCACCACCACCATCTTCCCATACATCACTCGCCACCACCATCTCCCCCTCCATTACTATCACCACCACCACCATCTCCCTGTACATCACTATCACCACCACTATCTCCCTCTCCGTCATTGTCACCACCACCATCTCCCTCGACAACAGTATCACAATCACCATCTCCGACTACATCGCTATCAGCACCACCATCTCTCCCTACACCATTGTCACCACCACCATTTCTCCCTCCACCACTATTACCACCACGATATCCCCCTCCATCACTGTCACCATCACAATCTCCCCCTCCATCACTGTCACCACCACAATCTCCCCCTCCATCACTGTCACCACCACCATCTCCCCCTCCATCACTGTCACCACCACCATCTCCCCCTCCATCATCGTCACCACCACCTCCCCCACACGTCCATTCTTAAGACCCACCACCCACCACTAACTTCCACCACCACCAACTTCCGCCACCTCTAACTCCCACCGCCATTAACTTCCTCACCTAACTTCCACCAGCACTACTCTCCACCACCACTTACTTCCACCACGACTTATTTCCCCTACTGCAAACTTCCATTACCACTATTTTCCACCACCATTAACTTCCACCACCAATTCCACCACCACTAAATTCCACCACCACTAATTTCCACCACCACTAACTTCTACCACCAATGATTTCCACAACCACTAACTTCCACCACCCTACACAAATCCACTACTGCCACCACCACCTTTTATCACCATCACTAACTTTCACTACCACCACTAACCATCACAGCCACCAGTACCACCACCACCACCACCACCCACAACCAGTACCACCAGCACCATCCACCACCACTACCGCCACAGTTTCCCTCCACAGTCCTCCACAGCCTCTCAGGTCTGTAAAAAGTCCAGTGAGATAATGTTCTGTAATGTTCCTTAACCAGAACTCCAGGAACGGTGCATCACTCTGAACGATTACGGCAGTATGGGCATTACCATGATGAACTTCTTTCCTATGTACAGATGTTTTGCCTACAAAATGAACCGGGTAAGT
>JAGKTI010034939.1:0-11359 GCA_018397915.1 Birgus latro | reverse complement strand
TGTTGATCTCTTATCGTTTTTGCGTGGTGCTCCACATAAAGTTTGATGTAGACAGGCAGATAGATGAACGAACATACAGACGCGAACTTGGGATAACAAAATTAGATATAAGTATGTAATGTTTCGCCCTGCTCCTCTTTGCCATATTTACGGCTATTTTTGCAAGCCACTTCTACCCGGTTTACTTTCCTGGATTTTTTTTTTTTTTTTTTAAGAACTTTCTAAACGGTTGTTAACAACTTTTTCTCCTGGATTTTTTTTTTTTTTTTTTTGCATCTCTTACTGTTTTGGTGTGATGCTCCCCACAACTGCGAGTCTGGTACGACGCAGGTACGCGGCCGACTTTTCTAAACTGTTTCTTGGCCCAAAGCACACTCCAAAAGGAACTTAGCAATATTTGTTTCTAGATTGTGTCAATTTTTCCTAATGGTTTTGTGTGGCGCTACGCACAAGATTCACAGTGCAGGCAGGCAGATACACGTGCAGACAGAAAGGCACGACCTTAGAAATACCTGACCCTACTTTAAATATTTATATTCCTGCACAACGCAAGTACGCGTTCAACTTTTTTTTTTCTTTTTCCAGCAAACCCTAAAGGGTCCTTAGCAACTTATAACTTTTGAAGTTTATTGATTTCACTTACCGTTTGTGCGTAACGTTCCGTACATTTAACGGCACGATGCAGTTACGCGGTCGACTTTTTTTTTTTTTTTTTTTGCGTATAGCGCAGTCCATAATAATACTTGCGATTTTTTTTTTTAAACGTGTTGGCGTGATGCTCCGCACTAAAGTTGCATTTTAGACAGACATACAAACATTTGGACTTATGATTTAAGTATCTGTCTGTCTAATTGTCTGTCTGTCTGTTTGTCTGTTTGGCTGCCTCTCTCTCTCTCTCTCTAAACATGCATCGTGTTGTTATTGGCAGTCTTTCCTCTATAGTTATGGGAAGCTTATTGCTCAGACTTTGGAAGATGTTATCAGGTCGGTTTCCATCGATGACTGCTCTCCTAATATTAGGAAAAAACAAAAAAATCGGGCTTAGTGGGGTGTCAGATCTTGCCAACAACAGTCCGTGGATGAGGACAGCTGTTGCAGTTCATGATGTTTAACACCAACTAATCACGTTAATTAAACAGAATCTATACAAAAAATTATATATGAAAAATACAGTTTTCAGGCTTCCTTCACAACGTAGGTAACATGCGGCAACTCAACGGCTGCTGTAACCTTGACGTCAGTGCCCAGGCAGCGCTTACAGCAAGATCTACAGAGATATTCCTCTTGTTCAGAGACAGAATCTGAATAAGTAAATAAATAAATAGAATCCAACATTAGTGGAATTCAAGATTTCTTTTTGCAGAAATGGATCAATGTAATATTTTAGCAGGAGACTTATGTACTTGGCAACTTTCGGGCGACTTATTTTCTTCGCAGGCAGGCTTACTAGTGTCTACGCCTTCTGCATAGTGCCAGTGTGTCAGCTTATGTGAACATATATACACTCCAATTTCGCACATTTTCGTCCTCGTTATCATCCTTTGTTCATTGTCCCGCGGTTAAGGTACTGTACAACGGTGTTCTCTCTCTCTCTCTCTGTGTGTGTGTGTGTGTGTGTGTGTGTGTGTGTGTGTGTGTATCCACACTTTTCTGTCGAATAAGTACCTTTATTTGTGCTCATAAAGGGATTTTTTTTTTTTTATATTAAACGCTTGGAAAAACTGTACAAAGACAAAAGTCGTGTCATGTAATTTGGTGAAAACTTCTGGTGAAAGGCTCAAGTTTTGGTTCGCCTTACTTGTGCCATACAGACGGTTGGTAGCCCTGACAAGAGACGCAGTTACTCCAGGTGAAGAACCTGTGGATGACGGCGTTATTTTGGTAATTAAGCGAAACAGATCTATAAACTGTGTTCTTCCGACTGCAACTTTTACTTGAGATATATGAACAGTTTCTCCTGTGTTTTCTGTCTTATTGTCATGTCAGCAACACTGCAATTAAATTAGCTAAAGAACAGTCCTGAAATCAATTCTCCTTTCACGCAACTTCTACTTAGCTTCAGTCGGTGATTATGAGCTGTGATTGTCAATACCTGTCAGTGTTATAAAAAAAAGGTCCAAACTATTTTGAGGACAGAGGTACTGTATAATGATAAATGAATGTTTTGAGTTGCGAATTCACAGCCTGGAGGATGAACACAACTCAAAAGAAGGAGGTCGATTGATTGAAATATTTATTGTTGAAAAGGTATAGAGAGTACAAATACAACAAGAGAATTCTTCGCACAACTATTCGTGTGCTTCATTCTAAGTGCAGTTCGAATCTTTGGCATAAGCGCTGCTTAAAAGTGCTGCCTTCCATCGTTGTGATTATTTCCTGATCTTGTATTGGTGTGCTAACACTAGGGCGACCTGAACAAAGACCGCACTCCGTTGTGTCTTCCTCCCGAAGTCGCCTTATTCACCTTTCTGCGCGTCTGCCTTCACAGGGTTTTCACTATCTTTTTGTGAGTCCTCCCCCCTCCTTCCCTCTAAAAAAAGGTATAATGTCCTCTCTTATCTCCTTAGTAGTATAATGCACGTGCTTGCTCTCTCCATGCTGAAGTATATCTTAGGTCTGCTTGACGGTTTGTGGTACGATGTCAAACGGCCAGGCAGTCATTGACTGATTTAATATGGTTCACAAATTTTCGTCTCTCGGATGCAGCAGTTTTCACGAATTGATGTTAAGGCTTCGGAATTTCCTGTGTTCATTTGTACCGTCATCCAGTCGGCAGCAGATATGGAGCTTGAAGCAAACCATGAATATGTATATAACTGTTAGAGCTCTCATAATGCGTCACGTGTTACACTTAATATTCGGACAAAACAGTGGCACGACTTTTGCCTATGTGTATCGTTGGCAATAATAATAATAATAATAATAATAATAATAATAATAATAATAATAATAATGATAAAGAATCAAGTCCTCAATACTGACTTTTGTTCCACTGAACATTTATTGTTTACTTCTTCAGAAGTTGCACTAAAAGCAGACACGTCATCGTTATCATCACAGCCTAAATTCCCGCCCAAAAGTTAGGGCTAAGACGCAAAAACTCTGAGACAGCAAATTAGTACAGCTTATCAGCCTATCGGCGAGTTGGGTCACACAACCATTCACATTTCTCTGAAGCATTACCAACTGGATATCATGTGCATTTCTACATAAGCACCCTTAAATTACACGTATCGTATTACAGAGATGCCATGTTAGAAGGAGCTCAAAAAGTGTGATTAATGTTCGCTAGTATGGCCCGCAGCAACTGAAGGGCGCGGCCGTGCTAGGAGGGTCTGGAGGCTACGCTGCATCAGTTTACTGGAGTCTACACATGGATAAGCGCAGGGTCACTACTGTATCGCAGTTTCGTGCCGTCGGTAACAGGTGTCACCAAAAGTCATTATGTGTAGGTACATATTTTCAGACGACCATGTTAATGTTATCTCCAAAAACACAAACTCAGACATTATGTGTAACATTGTATAAATGTCGTTTTTATATTGCCGTACTGGAAACACGTGCTAAGGAGAATGGATGAAATATTCCATTTGCATCAGTGCACTCTGATAGTACGATCCTTTCTCCGATCCTTCCGTTTTCAATGGTGTGCACATGTTTACAAATAAGAAATTTATCTGTTTTTATTCCATTTGCCCATCGATAATTAGCTGGTGGATAGTTAGGCAGGGAAATTCCCTGCACCACAGACATAGACAACTGCTAATTAATACCAACACACACTTGTGCCAAAATGCGGGAGTTTGTTGTCCCGTGTCCTACACACCCAGAAGCAATGCCACTGTTCCTGTCAGTGTTATTAACCTATTCTCTTCATGAGTTCGAACCCCTCATTGTTCGACTCACGTTTCGAGTCACCACCTACCCTCACTCACCCTTCACTACCATCATGTAATTTTTTAACGTTCAGCAGCATTGCATCCAAATCATAAACCTGTAAAACCATCCACAATTTTTCTATTCACCTTGTCATGCAGTTCTTCCAGTCCATAAATGCCTTCAGTGCGTAACAGTCCTTTTCACAGGCCTTTTTCATTGTCTCATTGCATATGCTTGATCCACACATATTCCCTCAGTGCACGGGCCATCCTGTTCAACACTTACCAGACATCATGATCCATTCTTTGCTAATCTTTATTATTATTCTTCCATATAGAATTCCTACAACGCTAAGCAGCCACATAACGCAGTAAATTTGTAATTTGCTTTTAATTCGATCTCCCTTGTTTTAGCACAAGGGCATACATGCAGCCTTCTTCTGTTCTGCCGGGTACAGTTCAATACATTCAAGCTTTCCAACAGATTAAAGTAACACTTCATTGCACTCTTTCCACAACACTTCATCATCTCTACAAACACCTCATCAGGAGTTGATGCTTTCCCAATCAACCGCTCAACATCATTCTTGTAGCACAATTTAACCAAGTATTCTTAAATATTTGCAGCTAATACTTCACTGTACTTTCTCCACTACACTTCTCCCTACATATCTCATCAGTGTCTGTTGCCTTCCCGTTCAACCATTTCACAACATTATTGGTATCTTATCAACACCTGATGCCTTCCCATTCAACCACGTCACAGTATTTTTTATTTCTACCAGTGTCACATTTCTTGCATTAAATAATTAAGTAGTTTATACCCTGGACTTCCCTACGACACTGTGGTTACTTTTTACTTGTTGTACCTGAGTATGTTTTGAAATAGATACCTTTTTACTTTTATTTGAGTATATTCACGTCACGATACTCTTACTTGAACCTGAGTAAAATTTTTAAATGAAATAGTACACAAACCTAAGTAACAAAACTGAATACTTTTAACATCTCTGATCAGTTGTTATCCACAAGACAAATATTTTCCTATGTGGTACTCCACCTCGCTGGAAGAACGACTCGAGCTGACTAGATTGTGATCATATTTGCTCAGTTGTTTACTAAGAAATAATATACAGATATATAACTGAGGTCACTGAATAATGGTGATTAATAGGTATAAAACACACACACACACACACACACACACACACACACACACACGTTTGACAGACGTAACAGTTTTCAACGAAGATTAACGGAGAACTAAGAGAGGATTAGGATGGTTGAAACGCAAACTCCCCACCCTTCCGCATATCCGGATAAATGACTCTCCTGTACCTTTACAATCTAGGCACACCTTTCTTGGACTGCGATTAGATGGCCCCAGACTGACTCGGAAACATCACATAGAATACCTCCGGTTCTCCTGCCTTGGACGACTAGACATCATGCGTAGCATAGCAGGAGTGCATTGGGGTTCTACCAGGGAGACACTGTTCCATCTTTACTCCTCATTTATCTTGAGCCGACTCTTCTATGGGTCATCAGTATATGGGTCTTCCTCCTCTTCTCACCTGCAGAGGCTGGATTTAATCCAAAACACTTCCCTCCGTATAGCCCTAGGGGCCTTTAAGTCAGCCCCAGTTGTATCCCTTCATGCCGAATCAGGAATGCTCCTCCTTTCTACTTTGCGTGTTGGCCTTGACTGTCATCTCCTCCACCGTCTTCTTGGACTTTCCCCCCAACACCAGCTCTCTATCCTATATTCTCGTGTCCCTCTAGTCAGTCCTCCCCTTCAATGGCCTCGGGCAAACCCACCCTTCATTTTTCGCGGGCCACAGGCCCGTCATACCTTATCTATCCCACCTCCGTCTTCTGCCCCCACTTCCCATATCTCCCCTGTCCCTCCATGGCTTGACCTTTCCCCCATGGTTTCCCCAGACCTCCCCGTCCCGTTTCGGAAGTCCTCTGATGCTTTGTTAGCCCACCAGATTTTGCACCTTATGGATACCTCACTCTGGAGGCTTCTCTCGAATCTTTACCGATAGTTCATATTCCCTTCCCGCCTCCTATGCCTCAGCAGTGTACTTTGAAGACCTCTCCCTCTTCCAGATCTGGACCCTATCTGAACCCCACTCTGTCCTCACTACGGAATTGTATGCCATTCTCCAAGCACTGACCTTTGTAAAATGCCATTTGCCACCAGTAGTGCTTTACACTGACTCCCAATCATCTTGACATCTCCTCCTCTCCAGTCGGCCATCCTACCATGTGCGACTAGTCCATGCAATTCACTCCCTTCTTGTCTTTTTTGCCCTTCCTCCCTGGGCTGTGCACCTTCAGTGGGTCCCTTCGCATGTTGGCATTCGCGGCAATGAAATTGTGGACCACACAGCTCAGGAAGCTCTCCATTTCCAGCTCACTCATCTAGACCTGGATCTCGCTGCTCTCCACTCTCGTATCCGACAAGCCTTCAGATCTCTTTGGGAGCAGTCCCTCTCCCATGATCTTGATGCAACCTCTCTAGGACTCATCCGTGCTTATGCAGCAACTCACCCCTGGGCCCGCCATCCCTGCCGCCAGTTGGGCGTGGCCCTCACCTGCCTGCGCATTGGCCACACTGGTCTGAATGGCCACCTACACCATCTAGGGATTATAGAATCCCCGTGGTGTCCCTGGTGTCCCCGTACCGAGGAGACTGTTGAGCACTTCCTCTTGTGGTGTCCCAGAAATCACTCCCACTGGGTGGCCCTCCAACACCACTTAGCTACCCTTGGATACCCCCACCTCTCCCTCCCTCTCCTACTTGGTGGTGGCTCCGGTGACCCTGACACACGTCTACAAGTTATGTGCCTGCCGTGTGGATTCCTGCGATAGTCGGGGCAGCTCACCCGCCTGTGACCTAAGACCCTGCACCATCGGCTGAGGAAGGGCAGTGGGTCGTGTCCTCGACTGTGGCCTTTATACCCAGAAGAAAAAGAAGGATGGTTGAAACATACTGTATTGGAAGAAGAGTGTCTCCTAGTCATACAACAGAATGAAGACTGAGTTAACTCCAATATGCTAAGAACATTTTCACTGCAATTTAAACTATGTTATTGATCCTAAAGTTACGTTGGTGCATATGTATCCATTAATCATTGCCATAAACGTTCTTATTTTCATTTATAATCTGATAATATTTAACCCTTTAATCCTATTACTTTTTATTTTATTATTTCTACATTTAGACCATTCCAGTGTACTTTGGAAAATCTTTCAGATATGAAGGATATAAATAGTGTCCATTAACATTTCCAAAGCCAGATTTATCTATATAAGTTGCATAAAATCGTCTGGAAATAGCAAAAATTAAATAAATATACTTCGTCGGAGTGATGAGGCCAAAGAATCTTAAATGCCGTCTTCCTGATACCAGTGTGTGTGTGTGTGTGTGTGTGTGTGTGTGTGTGTGGAAGCGGAGTTTATCTTTTGCTGTTTAAACTAGTTTCCTCATATTTTATATGCTGGAATAACTTGTCACAAAATACTATCCTCGATAATTGTGTTTGTCTTAACGCATTAAAAAGTGTACTTAAAATAACGGCATAGCTAAATCTTTCAATTCTCCGGTCTATCTTTTTTTATTTTTTTTTTGTATTTATTCTATTTTCCTGGAGTTCTATAATCCGTCATCCCCTCAACCGTCCGCTCTCAACCCTCCACCCCTACTACATCCCCTGAGAGCCCTCTCCACCCTCATCACTGGCATTTAAGTCAACCAAATCGGGTTTTTATTCAGCTAAGAGAGATTTCTTGAACTGTTGGGATTATGTGCTATTTCCATGAGTCATTACACTTTCTCTGTAAGTAAAATAAGATTGACTGGGAGTATTCAGATAAAGAAATGTATAACCCGGGTCTTTGTGTCAAGTAAAAAGTACAGGATTATTGCACAAGAGGAGTCATAATGAACTGCGATAACTGTGAGAACTGAATCTAACATCAATTTGGTTAAAGCTCAAATCATCTAGTTCGGTATTTCAAAAGTGTAAACAGGGTGTATTTCTTCCCACATGCCCGTATAGTGCCATCTCTCCAGTACCGCTACAATGCAACCTCATATCCATATTCCACACACCTCTATAATGCCATATGCTTTCCTAATTGCACACACCCAGACACTGCACTCTGCTGTCCTTATTTCATACACACACGTACAAAGGAATATATTGCTAGAATTCCACAAAGTAGTAGGAAACTGTGCTTTATGTTACAGCTGTTCACTTTTCAATGAATATGTTTAAGCACGTTATCAAGTCATTAGTCAAACACATTATATCATATCCTTCGATCTTCTCAGGCTATCATTTGTTTCATTGCCCTGAAACTGCCACTTCTATAGCTCTTTTGTGTGTGTGTGTGTGTGTGTGTGTGTGTGTGTGTGTGTAGATAGATAGATAGATAGATATAAGGCGCACCCTGGTATACGATCAAGTGCTACATGATACCCCGCCATAGCGATGTAAAAAGAATTAACACCCTTCCCCGCCTATCGATGGCCAGTCCTGTGGTTATCTGATGGGTTGTTTTGAATCGCACGCTTTTGGTGCCCACCAGTGCCCCGCAGGATGGCCGACATTGTTTACATGTGCAGAACTGATCGCACATTGCAGCGTTGG
Organism: Birgus latro; assembly: GCA_018397915.1. NCBI lineage: Eukaryota > Metazoa > Arthropoda > Malacostraca > Decapoda > Coenobitidae > Birgus > Birgus latro. Next base: position 2,820 of record JAGKTI010034939.1, on the reverse strand, counting down.
TGTGCATCTCTGTCTCATGGCGTGGGGTCCCACTTTCCACACCGTCCTTCTTGTTGTGTCTGCGACCGAGTGAAGACATCCTAACACTTGCCTGTGCTATATTGTTACACCTCACCTCATCTTGCATTGCAACGTATTGCTGTTCATCGTAACTGTGTACAGTACTAGTGATCAGTGCAGTGTATTTAATAATATTTTAGATTGATTTTGTGTGTTTTTTTGGTCATAAATAAGGAAATCATGTCTGGCAAAGGTGCTCCACATGGTGGTGATAGTGATGACAGCGGTGCCAAGCATGGTTCCAAGCGCCCCTCTGAAGATGCTAGTGGTGATGGGAAGGCTAATCAGCAACGTAAATGCGTATCAGTGAAAGTGATGCTGGATATTTTAAAGTATCGTGACAGGGGCCAGGGTTTAAATTTATCGTGATAGGGGCCAGGGTATATGTACTACTACCTCTGCTCTTTGCCCTCCACAGTTGATGGTGTCCACCATCCTGTAGAAAGGTGATGCCATCAAGGCTGTTGCAGGTGAAGTGGCCATCCTGACAGTGACTCACCTCACCAGGACCCGGGAACCAGCGATGGAAGAGAATGAGAGGATGCTTTAGACCTAGGTAGAGGACCAGAATCTGAGGAAGGCGCCCTTTGGCACGTCTATCATATGCACCAAGGCTCACTCTGTGGGAAAAGGTGAAGGCAAAGCGTGGCTTGGAGGAAAAAGAAGCATTCAAAGCCAGCTATGGCTTGTTTGACTGACTAAAGAAGTGCACATGTCTCCATCACGTAAGTATGTCTGGGAAGGCAACAAGTGCTGACCAGGAAGCTGCAGCAGCATTCCCGGTTATGCTTAGGGCAAAAATTAAGGAGTGAGGCTACAGCAGGAAGCAAGTGTTGAACTTCGACGAGACGAGCCTCGACTGGAAGAGGTTGTCTTCCAAGACATTCCTTGGAATTGAGGAAAAGCCTGCATCAGGGTTCGACGCTGTCATGGACCGATTCACACTTGTCATGGGGGGCAACACAGAGGGCAACTTGAAGCTACAGCCGTTCCTTGTCTACTACTCTGAGAATCCGAGGATGTTGGCTGGCTACGTCAAGGAGGAGTCTGGAGTGATCTGGAAGCCGAACAAAAAGGAATGGTTCACCTCTTCCCTCTGTTCATCTTACTTCACTCCTACTTCTCACCTAGCCTGCATAGGGTAAGTATGCCTCCAAGAACAACCTGGCCAACTGGTTTCTCTTTGTGGTAGACAATGCTCCGAGCCATCCACTTGCAATGAAAGATTGGGCCAGGAACATTGAGAAGGTGTTCCTGCCCCCTGAACACCACATCGCTGCTGCTACTGGTGGACCAGGACGTAATAGCAAGGCTCACTACCTCCCCTGTACAATGCAGCAACTGGTCAGGGCATGCAATGAAGATGACCGGGGATCTGTGAAGTTGTTCTGGTGAGGCTGCAACTTCATGAACGCCATCGAGAACATCACGGGTGTCTGGCAGGAGATGAAGCAGGGGATAATGAATGGTTCACGGTGCAAGCTCTAGCCTGAGTGTATGCACTCGTTCGGAGGTTTTCTCGAGAAGGTTCAAGTCCAGCCTGTGGAATCGGTGTGGCAAGACATCGTTGAGCTCTCCCACGTGGCTGGCTTCCATGACATTGACGTGGAGGACGTGGAAAAGATGTTGGAAAACCAGAGAGAGGAACTGAGTAACGAGAAGCTGTTGAACATGGAGATTCAACGTCTCTATCAGGAGTCTGAGGATGAAGCTGTGCAAGAGTTGCCAGTGCTGGACCTTAAGACCCTGAAGGAGATGATCTTCCATGTTGACCAAAGCCATCACCATCATGAGGGATAAAGACCCTTTCCCAGGGAGGAGTAGAGATGCTGTGTGGCACATTGAGAAGGGTTTGCAGATATAAAGGAAACTAATCAATAGGAAGAAAGCAGCTAGGGAGGCTACCATCACCACCTTCGTCAAGCATGTCCTTTCCTCCATATCGTCCTCGTCAGATGAGCCCAGGCCATCCACCATCTGAGCATCTCCGCAGTCCTCCACTAGCTGAGGAAGATGTACTGCGCCTCTGGTGTTAGACGTCTCATCATGCAGGTCCACGTCTCCATCCTCCATGTGTCCTTCCTCTCTTCCTTCTCACTTTCCCAGTCTCTCACCACCTGTCTCTCCCTCCACACCACATCAGCCATCACCTCATTCTCCTGCTACCTCCACAACACATAAGCCATCGCATCAGTCTCCTGCCTCCACACCACCTTGCCAGCCTTCCCCCTCACGCCCTCTCTTGCCTAATGGAGATGGGTTTGGGAGGTTTGAGGAGGATGAGTAAGTGCCCAGGGGCACCATACATCTCCTAGCCTCTAGGCTTGATACTGTGGCCATGATGACGACCAGGACCGGACAAGGAACTGAGTAAGTGGTGAGAGTTGTTTGTTGATAATTTTTTGTGTCTTCTAGAATTCCATGATATTTTTGTCTAAATTTTTGTATTTATTTTTGTTCATAAACTGTTTTTAGACTTCAATTAGTGTGTTTTAGTCATAGGCGGGGTGAACATTGTTGTATTTTGGTACAGTTTACAAACTTGGATTTTTTCCAGACTTATTTTTTATTATTTTCATACATTATTTTTGGGCTTAGGTGAGTTATAAAGTGCTTTTAGGCTTGGTTTATCTTGTTTCAAAGCTACTGGGGGTTCAGGTGATCTAGAAACTTTTTTTGGGGTGGGCTCATTTGGGTGAGTTTTGGACTTGGTTTGGGGTGGGATCCCGAGGCTCTCCAACGCATCCCTATAGTTTCTGT
>JAGKTI010034937.1:0-11359 GCA_018397915.1 Birgus latro | reverse complement strand
ACACACACACACACACACACACACACACACACACACACACACAGGCATTGGGCTCGACAGGATGATTAATGCAATTAGTGGCGGCGTAACGGATGTGTTGATATTAGCAGCGAGTGTGGCCTCGGTGATGAGGCTGGTGAGAGGGACGCCTGTGATAAGACAACGGAAACACACGGGCAAATCTATGGAACTGCACAGGTGAGTTAATTCCAAATGTGTTGCAGTAAACAGTAAAGCATTACAGTTTGATTCTGTATCTCAGAGCATTAGAAGTGAAAAGTAGAAAGAATTGTCCGAAATACAGCTGAGAAATATAAAGAATACAGTGATGACTGACCCAGTGAATGGTCACATCGTTCACTGATCATATATTATTACTCATCGTTAAATATTCCACAAGATACTGATACACGAAATTATTAAAGGTGATAATGACAGTATTATTAAGTAAACTTATACACTTCAAATAAAATTCCGTTATTTCTGAGCACTGGCGACGCTATCGTTTTAGCAAATAAGTCCTGCAAGCAAAGTGGTCAGGGAAAACTACTTGAGGAAAGATGTCTTTGTGCATATTTACCCTCCTTTGGTTTGGACGAGTCTCTTGTTCTATTACATCTAACGCCAAATGATTTTGTTCAGCTGAGTGAGTCACAGAGTCAGAGAGAGAGACTACTGTTACCATTAGCCCTCCCATGCTCGGGACACATCTGGTATTCTGCTCCATCTAACACCAGAAAGTTATTTCCCGTCCCCGTTTTCACTTGGTTTGTCTGTCTGTATGTATGTATGTATGTTAACAGCTTTACGCGAAAACTACTGGTGCGATTTTAACTAATATTACAGGGATGATAGGCTATGACTTTCTGATCATCTGATTAAATATTGGACCAGAATTGGCCAAGGCCCGGACTGTTATCCAAAAAAAAAAAATGCAAAAAAAAGAATTAAATGTTTAAAAAAAATCGTTTTTCGCCTTAACTCCGTTGAAACTCGTCACATCGACATGAAACCAAAACCTGAAGGTGCATCTTTCAAATTTGCATCCTATAACATGCCTCTTTACATCACAGTGGTCACCCTACAGTTAGCGGTGGGGGGGGGGGGGCAGTGCCAGGTGGGTCGGGCCTAAATTTTCAAATGGGCATAACATCGTCAATTTTCATCCGATTTAATCCAAATGTGATATGTGACACCTTTGACTAGATATCCTGTTGTGTTTATACGTCAGTACTAAAATGACTGCCGGGGACGGGTTTGTTGTGCCTTGCCATCGCTTCTTGTTTAAGCTTTTAGTGAGTCGTATACGAGCTGGGAGTTATGTTTCAGCAGCTGTACTAGAGCCAGCTTGTGTGAGGCGGAAGCACCCCTCCCTGTCTCCCCCGCAGCCACCTCTTGAAACCTAATATCGCCACGGGAGTACAGCAGCAACTGACTTCCATCCAGATCATAAACCGCTTTGCAAATGCAGGAATGAAGAGATTGCTGCTGAAAATATTTGACCTTAAAGTAATATCAAGCCTTTAAACAATTGTTTGCTTTCGACGAGCGTGAGAACTGTGAACCAACAATTTATCAGACAGACCAGGTGAAGAAATAATAATATAGAAACAAGGAAATTATTAAAACTACGTCAGTTACAAGTAAACGGTGAAATTGGTGTTCTTTCCATTTTTTTCTTTTTTTCTTTTTTTTTAATATACTTCCGTCCTCCTTTAGATGCAACATTCCACGTACACAAAATAGCTACTTTTTTTTTTTTTTTTAACTTTTGTATGATTAGAAAACACGGAAAAACTGCATGTCCAATCAACCTAGGCTCAGTCACCCTTCCAGCTGTCCAATATTTTATTACGTTTTTCTTCGCTGAAATATCCATAAATGAATATGATTGTCAGCACCACCACTGTCTGTATCATCATCACTTTCATCATCATTATTATTATTATCATTTTTACCATTATTTCCACTACAATTACTGAGGTGGCTAGGATCCAGGAACAGAAAATAAATAAATAAATAAATACTATAATATATAAATGTAAACACCAAAATGAACAGCTATTTTCAGACCAAGCAAAAATGTATCACACCTTCAATCATTCATCATTCAAACCTTTGGAAATTTCTGCTCCATCCCGTTGTTGAAGCCGCCCTTGACCTTTCGCCTACTGTTCTAAGACCCTTGGTTAAGCCTTACCGTAAACTTCCAGCACGTTTGGCTAAAGTCGGATAAAAATTGGGCTATTTTGTTAATATATACACGTGTGCGCGCGCTGAGTAATGCGTAACACCTGCTCTTGCTTTGCGGGCGAGGGGTAAAATAATGATAATAATAATAATAATAATAATAATAATAATAATAATAATAATAATAACGATGATGAAGAAGATGGAGAGGAAGAGGAGCCTTAGTGATCTCTAGCCGCACTGTGAAGGAGCATGCGAGTGTGTAGAAAGTTGCGTTTTGAACCAGTGTATGAGTCACTATTTCGCTTATTTAACACAGGAGGATGGCATAAGGACATAACAGAGCGAGTATCAAGCTGCATTACGTTTGCCATTGATCCAAAATTAGGGGATGTGTTGAGAACGACGATAGTTCGCTTGGTATGACATTAATTCAGCATGAACTGAAAAAAATCAAGCACGTGTGCCGAGTACATAGCTGTGCCATGCTGGTATAATCATCAGTCAGTAAAATAATCATATAAACTGCAGTCGAAATGATATGTTGACCCAGCCTGGCCAGTCGGGGTCCCCTTTTCTCATTTTAAGTTTAGTCAGGTCAGATTTTGTTCATTAAAGTCAGATCAGAATCATTCAGGTCCTATTCAATCCATCCATGTCAATTTTAGTCTGGTAAGATGAGAACCAGTATTCTCGTCATTTGAGAAAGCTCCCAGGTACCTTTTCCTAGGCGATTTATATTGCTCACTGCTCCCTACTGTCCTCTTCTGTGTCATATAAATGCTTCAAATATAGCCATACTCCGCATAAATCACGTACAAAAGGATATTAACCATCCATATCCAAAAATTAATCATTAAAGAAAAGATGTTAGGGAGCATCCATAACCGACAAGAATACGGGCCAAGGGCAGTGCCAGTCAGGTCTAAATTGATGTATTCAGTCGGTTTAAAAAAAAAAAATCGGGTTTATCACATCCAGTCCAGCTTAGTCAGATCAATAAAGGTCCACTCAGGCCAATTCACGACCAAACAGGCGCGTCTAGTTTTATGAATGCCATTTTGGTCCAGTCAGGTCCGCCACATCTATTTCTGCCTATTCGGTTTTTTCCTAGTAATTTTAAGGCAATTCCAGGCAGATTCATCCAACTCAGTTTTGGTCGCTAAGGTCCTTCGCATCCACCAGAGCACAGTCAGATAATTTCGGCTTCATTTAGGATCAATAACGTCCATTTAGGCCCATCATTGTCACCTCAGATCCAGTCAGGTCTTTCACATTTGGCGTAGTCATATAAATTCAGGTAGTTTCGAACATTTTAAGCATAATTAGGTTTACTCAGGTCTCGTTATGCCCATTCAGGTGTGTGATATCTATTAAAACTAAGTCAGGCGTGTTCAAGACAAGTCAGATCTAGTTACGTCCATTCACATCCAAACTAGTCCATTCAAAGCTTTAGCATCAGTTCAGGCAAAATCAGGTCATTTCAGATCCACTCGCATCTATTTGGATCACTTTAGATTTATTCTAGTCCACTCAGTCTTGTTTAGATTCAAGCATATCACTTCAGAATTAGTTCAGATAATGTAGGGGCTTTCATGTCACTTCAGGTCCATTTTGGTCAATGAAGATCAAACCTGAAGGTTATGCCTGTGAAGAGATTTACGAGAAGTCAGCCATAATCGTGCAATGTATTTTTTAATTAAGATAATTTGGGCATTTCAAATACTTTTAGTTTCATTTATATCAATCGGATCAGTTCAGTTCATTTCCAGGCCACGTAAACGGAGTTTTTTTTTTTTTCAGTGTTATCATTGCATAGTTCAGATAAGCTAACTCAGTTCTTTCAGAATTGGCTGAGGTGGGCGAAGACAAATATGCAGGATAAAGTAAGATAATGTTGTGTACTAGGGCAGTCTGAGGGTGTGTATGGTAGGCAGGCAGGTGAGGTGCATGTCAAACGCAGGGTGATAAAGAACGGTTGGGTTAGTAAAATAGAAGTGGGATGGATAGAAGAGGTCGAGTATGTTGAAATTCTCTTCACAGGGGTGAAGGGTAAAGATAGGGAGTTGTACAAGCTGCTGCAGTTTGTTAAGAATAGAAAAAATGTAGGTTTGCTTACCAGGTGGATCGGTGAATGGAGAGGAACTCCATAGGTGGTGGTATATTCTGTAATTTCCTAATGTGGAGATATCTGAGAAATGGAAAGAATGCATTCGGGTTCAGACATAAGGGAATCACAGAGAGCTGAACCGTCAATAAAGGTATGGGATACGTAAACTGTACAGATATATAATTTAGTCAGAGACTGACAGAATAGCCATAGCCAGTGTGTAGAACATTCAGAAGTTCTAGTTCAGGAACACGAAAACAAATTAGATTCGTGTGCACATAAGCACTAGACCTACCTTTGACTTTTAAGTAGATATACAGAACACTTAACGATACAGAATGGGAGCTGCTGATAGTGGCCTCCGTCAGCTTTATTTCAATGAGAAAACAAAGATAAGGTTCAAAGGAGGAGATGTTCTATTCAGCAGAGGAGCTTTTTCTTGCCTCTAGTTCTTTCTTTTTTAATCAATTATTGTAAAGTGCCCTCTGATTTACTCTACTTGGCTTTTGTGAACTTCAGTTTCTACAATACTGATATGATCAAACAATCCTCTGCACCTTCCTCTTTCAGTTCCTATGTCACTAACATAGCCAGATGTCCTTCCCTCTATATGCACACAAATAGGTTTCTGTCAAAGTCTGTCCTACGCTTTTGCTCAGTGCCATGTATCCTTATTTAACCCATTAGTGCCCTGCGTTTCTGGGTGAGGGATTTAACTGGAGGGTTACCAAGTGTACAGCCCTCCGCCTATCGGCTCATAGTCCCGAACCTCGTAGGTCCGTACTCTGGGGAGAGCATCCCTCCCTCTTTTAACTTTTGAAAATGCCCAGTTCCGTCCTATATTTAGGACACTGGGTACAAATGGGTTAATTCACTGTAATTGACTGTAAATTACTCATAAATAACTTTCTTACCTAAACATACCATCCAGCTGACGCCTACTCTCATTTTCTCTTGTCACACGAAAACAGCTCTGTACATGATTCAGTAGACTTCTACAAACTCTCCTACTGAATTTACTCGTCACAAACGCTCTGCCTCATTGACATGGTTTCATACACTTAGATTAATCTAAAACCTTTCTCTTTACTCCCTCTTTTTTGACACTAGGTTCTTATTATTGTTGTTTACTCTCTCTTTTCAACGATATGTGCATGGTTTGCAACGACCGGGAAAAAAAAAAAAAAAAAGTGCATCACCTTCCAGTAAGCAACAGTTATATACTTAATTTTCCCTAATACTGAACTACGCACCTGTCTCCTATGGCGAGGACATTCAAAAACCATTTCTTTAAAAGCGAAATTCATACACAATAATACTTCCACGTTATATGTGAGAGACTGCCACAGCCATAGTAGCCATGATATCCCATCCTAAATACTATCCGTTTCGTATAAGCTGAAAATGTTTCGATGGTTTTACTGGATACTGAAAAATCAGAGAATTCCTTAACGCTGCATGTGGTGCATATGACTATTAAATTAACCAAGCAAGATTTATATCGCAAAATTTTAATGTCCTCCTAATCCTTTCTATACTGTAGGTATAAACGTTGTGTGACCAGCCAAAATGACATGTGATACAGGGAGAATGTTGACAGCGGCGCGGACACATAAAGAGAAAGCACCGAAGATCAAGGGACTCTGGTGATGCCCGTGTTATGGCGCCACCATCCATCCTAGTGAGGCTGAAGCCAGTCGGTGGGATAAGCCCTTGGGGAATGGGTTACATACTGTACACCATATGGTGTCTGTGGGTTTACAATTCTTGTTAAGAACAGATCCTAGAATTCGGAAATCTGCAAATAAAGGCATTAAACCATGATTAGAGTTTAGAGTGGTCACCTATCTTCGAACAGGATGCCTGGGAGCAAACCTGCATAGAGGGGGTAAAAGTCGGATTGAAACCACGGCGGAAAAACTTGCCTATGCAGGACACAGATACACAGTTCAGTGTCCTGTAAAATTTCTGTCCTTTCTCTTCAAAACTACGCTTCCTGTTCCTCTGCTTATGCATTTTTGTTGCATCTCTCTATGCAGCACCTAGCAGTAGCCGGCAAACATGATGAAACACATTGATACCTTCCCCCCATTTCTACATCCCGCTGAAACCCTTCACCGTGCTCTTTACGCAAAGCTCACAGGGTTTCCAGAAATAAGTCCAAATGAGCATTTAGAATGTATACTCTGGGACTCATATTTCATCCTGGGGGGCCGTTGAGCTTCCTCAACGCTCTGAGCATGATTTCCCTTTGGAATTGGTCCTTTGGTTACCTAAAAGTTTATTATAACAATTCTGAAGGCACGAGAAGGTAGCAAAACCTCAAGTCTTTTAAAATATATGTTACGTAATACATGATCTGATTGTTTAATATCAGAATATCGACACTGATAAGATGTAGGCAATAAATAATAATGCCATGCAGCTATTCTAGGCCAGAGCCTACGTGTTTGTATGATGTCTGTGTGTCCTCCTACTTGCAATATCTCTCTACAGCTAACCAATACAGCGCTGATAGTCTTTGCCCATACAAAATATATGAAAAGGCTGTCTTCCACAGGATTAGCGAATGGTATTTCCTGGGGTGTTTTCATGACATGTCGGTGGGTCAGATTTAAAGAAATACGGATCAACAAAGCTGTTCTCTGCCCTAGCCTGGGATCAGACTCCTTTCCCTGAGAACATCAGCTACCTTTTCTTTCATGTCATCACCCAGGACATTAATACCGCCCCATCAGTACAGAAAAATGTTCTAGCCATCCCATTTCACATCAGAGTAAGTTGTGTTACTCTGCGTGTTTTATGACATGCTAATAAGTCTTGTAGAATATTAGTTATGTTTATTGTAACGAATTTCACATCTTAAGACTTCTCTCTTCACCAGTTGTAGTTAAAAACGTGACCTCAAGGTCAACAATCCGCCCTTCTGTCACTTGCATTTAATAACCAAAGGAACATTAGCAAAATGCCTCTTCCCCTGAAAGAGAAAAATGCACTTGATTATCAGTGTGTCCTGCTGATACTGGCCAATGTATTACGCAACTAGAACATAACAGAGGTACTAAGGACGTACTCTCATCTTCCAAACTTCTCTTTTCCCTCTACAAACACTTACTATATCCTGCCTCATTAGTTTCCACCTTCCTCGTCTTTACTTTCCACCTCATTCGTATGCACATACTTTTTAAACACCCAGTAATTATCCATTCTCTGTGTGTGATCTAAGCACACTTGCTTTTACCATCTGATAATGGACATCCCTTTTCTATATCTTTCACATCTCTGTATTTTTTATCCTATCCAGTTTTACAATCTCCAGTTTGTACTGCTCATCTTTAGAGAGAGAGAGAGAGAGAGAGAGAGAGAGAGAGAGAGAGAGAGAGAAATACTAGCAGGGATACGGAGTGTGAATTAGATCCCACGGCATTATTCCCCCCACAGTCTAGTGAAAACGGGTGTAGAGAGTTTGCTCGGTCGAGAAACCATCGAATTTACTTGAACCACTAATAGTTAAGTAGCTATACTTCTGAAATATGTTAAGTTATAATTATAAATTAAATATATGATTAATAATGTAACCAGTTAAATTACATTAGCATGTAACAAAAGAATTATTAACTAGTTACAAAACGAATTAAAACCAAACTCCTTCTGACCCGAATGAACAGTTACGAGTAACTCTCGGTTAGCACAAGCGCTGAGTTTAGAATTGACTGAGATAAACTCAGTTGGCACTTGGTAACAGAACAACGTTGGTTAAAGAACAGTCACTAACAGACTGCAGAACTAGCAGCAATGTGACGTTAAAACATTGTACTGTATGAAGAACTCAAACAACACAAGAACTGATAACAAAATATATTACCACAAACCATCCACTAAGTATCTGATCTGATTTTGCCACTTTTCATAATTACCAAAATACTTGATAAATACAGTGTTAGTATACTATAAAGTAAACTGAACTTATTTCCCAGTCCATATATTTTTTTGTTTCAGTGGGTGAAAACATCAGGAAACCTTCTACAGAATTACGGTGAGTACTGAACTGTGAGGTTTTTTTTTATTACCTATTCACAGTACAGGTAGGTGCTCTAGCCCATTAATTTACTGGGTGTGTAAATTAGTCATTGGAAGGCGACTAGGGCAATAGCAACTAAATTTACCACACTCAGCGTTGCTGGGTAAAACCTTAAGATCGTGCTACCGGCACTGCCTGGGACCCTGGATGGCCATTTCCCCTGTGGGAGAAGACCCCCGGGATCCCATTTTACCCAGTGAACCTATGTTCCTCCTTGGGGCCATTTCCCCAGGGATATATTGCCCATGGACCTGTTAGACGATAAATGAATGAATGAACCTATTCTTATCATGGTCCTATTTTCCCACTATCCACGCCTTCCCACCCTTCCCACCCACCCATATACCCACCTCACTCACCATCCTGCCCATCCACTCACCCACCCACGCCTCCCCAACGCACCAACCCAACCCTGCCCACCCATCCACCCAGCCTGCCCCACCACGCCCACTCTCCCACTCACTTCACCCACCCTGGCCCACCACACCCACTCTCCCACCCACTCCATTCACCCTGCTCCTGCACATTCACCCATCCACTCAACCCTGCCCACCCACCCCACTTGCCCTACACATTCCACCAATCCTTCCACCTATCCGACCCACTGCTAATACTGAAATAGTTGAAGTAGAAGACTTGTATACGGGTACACACCTGCAGCAGCGAGGGGCACACAGAGTGAATAGAAACCTGGCTTGACCTGATATACCAATGACCTCCCCTCACCTCAACTACCCTCGGCTGAACTTAAATCCCAGCCATTGCATATCTATATTCTCATCATGTTAGCCTACCAGATAATTCAGGTGTTGTATATAAAAATCCATGCAAAAACTAATAAATTTGATGTTGGACAGTCCGGAAAAGACGGAAACCAAGATCTCGCAGCATAACTGTAGTGTAAGGACGGTCCAGTTGAGTAGTGGCTTATTCCAACACAAAGCGTCCAGTGATCTCCACTCTGATTGGGCAAGTTCTAAGATACTAGCAAGATCAAAAGTCTTCGATGATAGACATGTAATTGAATCATGCTTAATTTCTGGCACATACGAACGACAAAAGTGGGAAAAAAGTACAAAGATCACAGCGAGAAGCCAAGAGAAAAGTAAGCTTGTGAAGATGAAATGGAAACATATGAATGATGGGATTGAAATATTATAACATCAACGAATTCCCGAACGACAAAGATTTTGTTAGGGAAGTCAATGCTGTGAAGCGAATGAGAGTAAAATGGAGGAAAGCGAAGAGATATGATAGAAATATTAACAAAATGTGATGAGGTGAAACAGATATGTAGTGAGTATTAGGGAAAACTTTTGAATATCTGTGAAGACTGAATGGCAGTGCTGTAAATCTAAGTTGGTGTAGGTTTTCATAGAAAGATCACTAAGTGCGACAGGATAGGAAAAGAGAAACACAAAATGCATAACAGAAAATGAAGTATGGGAGAGCAGCGTGAATGCAGTAAAGTGCCTATTAAAGGTAGGAAGGAGAGTATTACCGGTGAAGATTGATATGTTAGATTTCCATATAACTTGTGTCTGGATGACGGTGAGGTATCTGAAGACTGGAATAATTCATAGTGTGGCACTGCATTAAGGCAAGGGATCCAAAAGGGAATACATAAAGTGTTGCAGATATAAGTATATTAACCATCCCATGCAAGATCAATGGAAGAGTGATGCAACATAGAAAACAATGTAGTAAGGGGTAACAAAGGTTTAAATGTAGCAGAGAATGCGTGGAATACATGTTTGTCATTAGCAGCGTGTGTGAAAAGTATAAAAAGGAAATGAACTTGTGTGAAGATTTTATGAATTTGGTGAAGGTATTATGGGACAGTTGACTGAGATGAACTGCGGTCAGTGCATTAAATGTATAGGATGGGAGGAAAACTTTGAAGTGCAGTGAAGTTTTATCAGCAGGGCGTATGAGAGACTGGTTATGGGTGCTTAGTTTGAGATAAAGGTTGAGATGCGTCAGTATTACGTTATGCCACCGTGGCTGTTCAGTCTTTTCATGGGAGGCTTCATGAAAGAAGTGATAAAAGGGGACTGGGAGGAGTGGCAAGTTTAACCCTCCTCCAGAACCCTGGGTAGCGGCACGTGTGATTTTGCGGGAAAGGTACAGTTCCCTCCACTCCCATGTTGGCTCAGCCCAAGGTTTGAATCCTGTATCCCATATATCCTGGATCCATCCCATGTAAACAGAATATGTGGGAAAAAAATCGAAACACTTGCTGTTGAGAGAGACAGACAGACAGACAGAGAGGGAAGGAGGGAGGAAGGAGAAAAGTTAATACTGAGGGGAAAGGAGAGCATAGGTTCCTGATCGACAGGGTATTAAGGACATTCTTAGTGGGAAGATGAGAAAGCCTGTAATCCAACCTCCGACCCTATTATGTCTTTTACTATAGATCGGAATCCATTATCCGTATTACCGAAAAAAAAAAAAAAGACAGAGTAAACACGAGGAGTAAGAAAGTAATGAAGGATGTTAAAACCTTCTAAACGGTGGCGTGTGACACGGGCAGGGTGCTGTGCAAACGTTCTAGATTATTAACTCCATGAGCCACCAGATGTCTTTTTCATCTAGTTCTTGCCTCCTGGCAATTTCATTCAGCTTTAGTTAAAATTTTACAACAGAAGAGTTTATATATAGCCTTTCAAATAAAACTTCAGTTCTAAAGGCCTTGTTATAACAGCGTCAGCCAGCAGCTGGAATAGTTAAAAAAAAAAAAAAAAAAAAAAAAGCACCCGGATTCAAAAGATTAATGAGAGAACAAAATTTGTGCTTGTTCAGTGGATGGAGAGGAGAGAAAAGGAGAGCAAATCGTGGTGGTGAATACTGAAATATAAGTGGGTGTTTCAGAAGCAGGGAAAATGGAAGAATTGTGTTCCACTTTATAAGTAACATACTCGAAGAATGCTGATTAGTCAACTGAGGTAAGGAATAAAATGAACAACAAAGATATTTTT
>JAGKTI010034935.1:0-11359 GCA_018397915.1 Birgus latro | reverse complement strand
GGTATATGAGAGAGGGGGGTGTGAGTTGGGAGCATGGTAGTGAAATGGCAGGGGACAGAGTGACATGGAGGCGATTTGTTTGTGGCCACCCCGTTCGGGATTGAGGCGTCTGGCAATAGATAGATAGAAATGGCAAAATGAAAGTTAAGGACAGTATAATACGACTGAGGGATGGAGATGAAACATACGAAAGAGAGGAAGACTTGTGTGAAATAATGAACAACAAGCTGCAGTCAGTTTATGTATTGGAAGACGAATTTAGGGAGCCTGAAATGGAACCCAGGCTGACGAGAATGACCGAAATTACAGTTGACATGGATGAGGTGCTACAGCTGATGAAGGATTTGGATGTGAGAAAAGCAATGGGACCAGACGGTGTGGCTGGATGGATCCTGAAGGAATATGCCGACCAGTTAGTGTGGCCAGTTTATGTCATTATCAAAACCTCGCTTGAAAATGGACAGTTACCTAAAGATTGGAAAAGAGCAAGTATTGTGCCAATCTTTAAGGGAGGTGATAGGGAGGATCCACTTAATTATAGACCTGTGTCACTTACTAGTATTGTTTGTAAAATCTGTTTGAAAGTTATTAGAAAAAGATGGATAAAGTATTTAGAAGAAAATGAAGTGATAACACCAAGACAGTTTGGTTTTAGGGAAGGAAGATCATGTATTACTAACCTACTAAGTTTCTACAGTAGGGTAACAGATGTACAGGAGAGAGAGGGATGGGCAGACTGTGTCTATCTGGATCTTAAGAAAGCATTTGACAGGGTACCCTCTAAGAGACTATTGTGGAAGTTGAGGACATTTGGAGGGGTGCATGGGAAACTATTAAAGTGGATGGGAGATTATTTGATAGGAAGGCAGATGAGAACAGTAATAAGAGACAATGTTTCACAATGGAGAAATGTGACTAGTGGAGTACCCCAGGGCTCTGTCCTGGCCCCAGTAATGTTTCTGATATATGTAAATGATTTGCCAGAAGGTTTGAATAGTTACATGAGTATGTCTGCAGACATATTAAATGTATTGATAGTTGTAAAGAACTGCAAGAGGACTTGGACAAACTACACAGCTGGAGCCAGACTTGGAAAATGGACTTTAATGCCAAGAAGTGTCATGTATTAGAAATGGGTATAAGTGAAAGAAGACCACACTGGACATATAATATGGGCAATGAGATGATTAGTAAAAGAAAGGATGAGAAAGACTTGGGAGTGATTATTCAGGATGACTTGTCACCAGAAAAGCATATAAACAAAATTATTGGGGGAACTTATGGATTACTGACCAACATGAGAGTGGCTTTTAATTATATGGATGAGGAAATGTTGAGGGAGTTGATAGTGACCATGATAAGACCAAGACTAGAGTATGCGGCGGTGGTATGGTCACCTCATTTGAAGAAGCATATTGATAAACTAGAAAGGGTTCAACGGATGGCAACGAAGATGATACCATGTTTAAGGGAACTCACCTACGAGGAGAGATTGGAAAAACTGAAGTTACCAACATTGCGTGAGAGAAGGGAAAGAGGTGACTTGATCACGATATTTAGAAATGTAAGAGAATTGGAAAGGGTGGATAGAGAGGATCTTTTTGTGTTGGATGATGGAAGAACAAGAGGTCATGGCTTCAAGTTGAGGAAAAGTAGATGTCTTAATGATCTCAAAAGGTTCAGTTTCCCGGACAGAAGCATAAGTATTTGGAATGACTTAGATGAAGAGGTGGTGCAGGCGAAAAACATTCATGTATTTAAAACTAGATTAGATGAATGTAGATAAAGAGACGAGACAAAACGAGCTTAGCTCAGTTCCTGTATACTACAAATAGGTAAATACAAATAGGCAAATACACACAGACAAGAAAGGAACTTTGAAAAAGGTATAATTGACAAATGTAAGGATGAACCCAAATTGTTTTATAGATTTGTTAATGGCAAATTGAAGCAAAGGGAAGGAATCACCAAACTGAAAGTAGAAGGAGAGGTCTACAAGGATGCAGTAATGCAAGCTGAAGTAATGAACAAATGTTTCCAGTCGGTTTTCACTAAGGAAAGGGAGTTTGTGGAAGGAGAGGGAATGATAAGAAATGTAGTGATAAAAGATATAAAAGTGGAAGTGCAGGAAGTGTATAAATTACTGGGAGCTCAAGATGTAAGGAAGGCCCCAGGACCGGATGGAATCTCTAATTGGGTACTGAAGGAATGCAGAGAACAACTGGCGGATAAGATTCACAATTTAATTGTGTGCTCCTTGGAAGAGGGGAAAGTGCCTCGGGAATGGAAGAGGGCAAATGTGGTGCCAATCTATAAGGGAGGAAACAAGGAAGAACCCCTGAATTATAGACCAGTGTCCCTAACCAGTATGGTTGCGAAATTGTGTGAGAGAATCCTGAAAGATAGATGGATAAAATATCTGGAAGAGATGAATATTTTGACTGAAAGTCAGTTTGGATTCAGAAGTGGAAGGTCATGTGTTTCCAACTTGTTGAGCTTCTACTCAAGGGCGATTGACGTGCTACAGGAGAGAGACGGTTGGGTGGATTGTGTGTACTTAGATCTGGAGAAGGCCTTCGACAAAGTACCCCACAAGAGACTATTATGGAAATTAGAGCATATAGGAGGACTTAAGGGAAGCCTCCTGGAATGGATGAGAGACTTTCTGAGTGACAGACAAATGAGGACAGTAATAAAGGACAGGACATCTGGATGGAGGGAAGTAACAAGTGGTGTCCCACAGGGCTCGGTGTTGGCACCAGTAATGTTCTTGATTTATGTAAATGATATGGTAGATGGAGTGAACAGCTACGCAAGCCTGTTTGCTGATGATGCAAAGATCTTGAGAAAGGTAGAAGTTGAAGAGGACCTGTAAAATGCTACAGGAGGATCTGGATAGGATATATGATTGGAGCCGGATGTGGGAAATGAAATTCAACGCAAAAAAATGTAAAATATTGGAAATGGGTAAAAGTACCAAGAGGCCATCACTGAATTATTTGATGGGTAATGAACCAATTAGAAAAGCGAGAGAAGAGAAAGATTTGGGAGTGCTGGTCCAGGATAGTTTGTCACCTGAAAAGCACATAAATAAGATAGTGAGAGAGACATATAAACTCTTGACCAATATAAGAGTGGCATTTCATTACATGGATGAGGAGATGATGAAAAAATTGATAGTGGCCATGATCCGGCCCAGGTTAGAATATGCAGCAGTAGTGTGGTCCCCACACAAAAAGAAAGATATAACCAAGATTGAGAGAATACAAAGAACAGCAACCAAGATGGTCTCTAGTCTGGCAGATTTGCCATACAGGGAGAGGCTGGAAAGGCTGGATTTGCCCTCCTTAGAGGAAAGGAGAAAGAGGGGTGACATGATTGCAGTGTTCAGGACCATGATAGGAGTAGATAAAATTGACAGAGAAAATCTGTTTGTGTGGGATGAGAGAGCAACAAGAGGACACAGAATGAAACTGAAGAAGCCAAGCTGCTCGAAGGACATCAAGAAATTTAGTTTTCCGTATAGATGTATAGACCTGTGGAATAGCCTGGACAAAGAGATCGTCCGGTCTAAAAACTTAAATGAGTTTAAGGCAAAATTTGACTTATTGAGAAACAGAGACGGGACCCCACGAGCGTAGCTCATTTCCTGTATATCACAATTAGGTAAATACAATTAGGTAAATGCACACACACACACACAAAATCCTTGGTGTAACATAAAATACTGTACATCAATGTCATTTAAACAGCAACATCACAAACATCAAAAATAAATTAACACCAAGACTCAATGTCTTGAGGTCACTTGCCCATACAACATTTGGACACACCAAAGAAACCACCACCACAGTATACAAACACTGTATATGTTTAGTGATGAATTATGCAAGCCCTGCTTGGGCTCCTAACCTACTAAAACACACAATAACACTCTTCAGACCATACAGAACAAGGCCCTAAAAATAATCACAGGCTGCACAGACCACCTACACCAAGAAACCCAAGTCTTCAAAGTCAAGGATCATCTAGATATTAGAGGCACCCAAATTCTTGCTGCAGCATCCACAAACCCACGACATCCACTACACTACATGGCAGCACATCCACACACACCAAGGAACATCAAAACAGCATCCAGCATGCGATATCATACACAAATACTGTCATCTCTCCCCCCTCGCCCACCTTAGACCAGCTTCCAGAAGTATATCCATGCTCAGATCACTCGCCGCTCCATTCAGTCACTTAAAGACGGCACACTGCTGCATGCATGGCCTTGTGATATCCATCCTTCTGAATCCTGTCTCCCTCGTGAAGACAGGGTCCACCTGGCCATGCTGAGATATGGGCATCATCCAGCCCTCTTAAGTTATCAGAAGAGGCTGGATGACTCCGTCGCTGACACCTGTCCAAGATGTTGCACAGTGCCTCACACTATTGAGCACATTGTGGAAGGCTGCATTGCACACAATCACCTACGCCAGCAACACAACATGCACTCCTTGGGAGCTCTGTGGGAGGGCTCAGTCTCGGCCGTGGCCTTCCTTAGGGACACAGGGCTGTTCGACCAGCCTACCTAGGGAATAACTACTGCTACTACTACATCAGTAGTTTGTGTTGCTGCACACACTCTTCATTCCCTGTAACTTTAACACCCTTCACCAACCTCGCATCAGCCCTTCTGCACAGAAAATAATCAATATGGCAACAATTATCCCCTGACCCATATGTAATCAGGCTACTCTGCTTTCCTAAAATGTTTGCTGCACACAATCATGTTCATTGCCTCCCCAGATTCGAGTATCCATTCTCCTACCACATTCCTCATACCAGAAGCACCTCCCCCATGTATACCCCTTCATATCCTTGAGCTGTTTCACCCACATGACCATTTAAAACCCCACCTAGAAGTATAGTCTCATCATCCCCCAGGTACCACCAAGCACACATATCAAGTCATCTCAGAGTGTATTCCTCTAAATCATCCAAGCCAACTTTGGAACATATGCCAGTATAACTGAAATCATGAGTTTATCAAACAATATTTTAACAGCCATAATCCTTTCATTCATTTTCATTGCATTGACGGCACAATCCACCCATTTCTCATCCAACACACTCACGCCATCATGTCCATTTACATTCCCCTGCCAGAATCCCAGCACTCTTTCTAGCTGACCATCCCCTAAACCAGACTTCCATCACAGTACAACTTGTACATACATAGTATTGGTTAGGTGCTGGTTAGATGAAAGTCCACACCTAATACTTCTTGGTCTGACCTAATTTTGCAGTCAACAGGATTAAAGTTGTCAATGGCATACATAAAAATCTCACTCCCTTCTCATGTAGTATGGTTGTTATGAAAGATTTTGTATCTGGGAATTTCAAACTCCAACAAAATCACTGCCATCACTATGAATCCATGACCACATAATGGCCACGACATCAAAATGTTCTGTAGTCATGAATGTCTTGAGTTCAGGCAGTGTTTCTAACTGACCTAGCATTGAAGAAAACTGTCTGAAGGGACTCCAGCCTTTTGCTGGAACCCCATAGCTGCCTTCATTTCCTGGAGGCACTGTTGTCTCAGGAGGTACCATAGTTCCTTTTCTCTTGGGCCAGTTTCTTGCTTGCCATCAAGGGAAAAATTCAGTGACTGTGGTTCCCCAACTTGAGGAACAAGATTGCTTCCCTAGGGTTCGGAGTCTGCCTGCTGCCATAGGATAGACTCCTCCTGTGACAAAGAGTCACATATCTCTCAAGGGTTCTTCTAACTGCGGTGAAGAGCATCCTGTACTTTGTGAGAAAGGAACTTTATCTCTCTGAGGTCAATCCTTGACTTTGGAGGGAAATCTGTGTGTGTCTGCTGCATCTCTACTGGACTCCCTGCCACTATATCATGGGCTGACCTCAACAAGTTAAAGAGATGCTGATTAAGGAAGTCACCAAAGTGAGCCTTCCCACTGTCACTTAACACTTTGGCTGGGGGTTGCCAGGTAGTGCATAGTTAATCACAAATGTGTATACTCTTTTCTTATTTCTGACCTTCTTTTTTGTGCTACATTATTCATTTTTGTATCAGATCGTTCACAACTGATTTTTCAGTAAACATATGTGCATATAAGGCTGAATAGAATACAGGCATACCCCAGTTTAATGATGTAATTGGTTAAGTAAAAACCCAATGTTAGGCAGGGTATTGTATATTAGGGTACTTTTTTCATTTAGTATATGGGGAGCATTTACCAGCCTTGGGTTTCCCCCCAAACCAAGTCCAAAACCCACCTAAATGAGCCCCAAAACAAGTTTAAATCCAATTTAAATGATCTGACAGCTGTAAAAGAAGCTAACCCAAGCCTAACACCTGTAAATAACTCACTAAATCCAACAAATAAAATCTGAAAAAATCAAGCTTAGTAAACTGTACCCCAAAATGACAATGTTCACCACACCTGTGGTTAAAAAACATTAATCTAAGTCTAAAAACAGTTTATAAATCAACCTAAATACACAATTTTTGTCTAAAATAGGTAAAAAAAAAAAAATCAAAACCCATCGTTAAACCAGGGTTTGGCCATAGTTAGGCGGGGTATGGTGGTAGTTCTACCCCCGTCGTTAAGCTGGGGTATCACATCTAGGGGTATTGTATGTCGAGGTATTACTGTACCAGCATTACCAATACTATAACAGAACGTAGAATGTGAAAAAAGTTAGTCAGTTTTCGTAAATGTTTATACGCTTTCCGATTTTCAACTTTTTTTTTTCTCTCATGTCTTCATTTGCAAAAGTTTGTTCTACAATAATATAGCCTATGTACTTGTTTAAAATAATGAGCAGACAACCATCATCACTATTACTAACACTGTAAAAAGAACATGAAAAAACATAGGCAGTTTGCATAAATATTTATACTCTTTCTTTATTTTTTATGTTTTTTTTTTTTTTTTTGGTATTTTATTCATTTTAATCTCCCTTTGTTCACAGGTGTTTGATCTGCAATAATATGTGTATAAAATAATAAGCAAACAACCAACATCACTAATACTAAGACAGTAAAGAAGGCCAGGCATGCCCCATCCACACCATCTCATAAATATTTATACTCGTATTTTATTTTCTTTCTGACGATAATTTGTGTGCTACTTTTTTCATTTTAGCCCCTAATTGTTTGTACGAGTTTGTTTTACAGTAACATATGCATTCAAGATTGAACAGAATATGAACTCACTGTTACTAACACAATACATACAGTGAAAGGATAATTATATTGTACTGTATATGCATACATTAGAAAAATGAAGAATCTATATACAGCAACTATATCTATACCTACTGCCCAGTGGTGTTTGTAGAATACAGGAAGAATGGGAAGACATTGTTGCACATTTTAAATCTAGTCCCATGAACATCGAACAATAAATCAATTTTTGGTGAATATTTTACTCCGATGACATAAATACCGTCATTGACCAGCTTACGGGAGTTTTTTGGATGATGTAAATAGCATCATTGGCCAGCCAAAGTGTTAAATGTATACCATCACTGGTAAAATTCTTGTCTACCATAGAACTTGTCAAATGGGTCAACAAATTTCACCCCTCGTTGGGTGCACAAGTCACTTTACCTGGAATTCATGTCTATTGCTTTGCTGGTGACATACTGTAATTACAAGCAGACACCCCTGGCAAAATGCCTGTTATCATGCCTCAGTCTACCTTGAACTTCTCTGTGGTACTAACCTTGTTGTTCATGAGGAAGAGGTTGTTGCCACAAAAGTCGGCAATTATTGCAGTTCCTTTTTCCTTCCCATACCCAGATTTTCTCTATTTCTCTTGCACTTTTCATTGTTTTAGCACCCAGAAAAGTCCTGACCTTCCTGTTACCACAGCAGAACTTTCCAAATGAGACTCCCGTCCTTGAACCAGAGAATTACTAATCAGGAAAGTGTAGATTTCATTGGCATCCACTAGACAGAATCTTCTCATGTTGAATATGTTGCCTTCCATAGCTTTGGTGCCTGTTGCTTCAGAGACATTTTGCTTTTTACATTTGCACGCTGTCATTCAGATTCTCTTCCATTATTAATGGTGTCTGGGTTTGGGCAGATTCGCTTAGCTGCTGCCACTACGAGGGCACTATATCTGTTTGCGATGCTCCGTCTCTTGAGCTTGGTGCATCCCCTTCTTCTGCTTGAAGCCAGTATTGTCTTCAGCTGGAATCAGTACTGTGCTCTCAGTGATGCTGGTATCTTGTTGAGTCCTTGTTGCTTCATCTCCTACCTTACTACAATGGTTTGCAGGGATTTGACCTTTTCTGGGGTCTGGTTTACAGTCTTCAGGTACTTGATTTCATCCTTTAGTTTGTCAGTCTCCATTTGACCTTTGGCAACTTCCTTTCTTAGGCTTCTAATTTCATTATCTTGTTTTTTTTAGCATCTCCTTTATCTCATACCTCTTTTGTACACTTTTCCTCATTCTCACAAACGAGGCAGATGCTGTCATGGTGGATTTTGGTGCATCATGCTCCCTCTTTGAAGTCAATACACAACTTTTCTTGTTTGCATCTACAAGTAGCATATAATTTCTAGACACCAGTCATTTTGCTCTTTCTATACCATTTAACCCGTGGATTGTGAGCCGCAGCTCAGGCAGGGAAGCGGTGTGTTGCGAGCCACAGCTCAGGTTGCGCTAACCTTCCAGTGGCCGTGCATCACCGCTGACTACTCCACCCCTACACAAACTTACACATGGCATTATGCAAAGATGGAGAGAGAAAGATTTTTTTTTTTATCCCCACCAGATGATGCCCTGGACGTTTATCTTCAAGTTTATCTATCTGTCTATTGCCAGACACCTCAGTCCCGCAAGGGGTGGCCACAAACAAATTGCTTCCATGTCACCCTGTCCCCTGCCGTTTCATTCCCCTGCTCCAAGCTCATACCTCCCTCTCTCATATACTTCTCCACTGCATCCCTCCATCTCATCCTCGGCCTTCCCCTCGCTCTCTACCCCTCCACCTACTCATACAATCTCTTCGTCAATCTTTCACTCTCCATCCTCTCCACATGACCAAACCACCTCAGTGTGTTTCTCTTAACACTTCCTATCACATCCACATCCACAGCACAATGCTCCTTCACTTCCTCATTTGTCAGTCTGTCTTTCCATGTGACTCCACATGCTCCTTTCAAATAACTCATTTCCACTGCTCTCACTCTTGACTTCTGTCTCTCCAACAAGGTCCAAGCTTCACTTCCGTACGGTAGAGTTGGTATCACAATACTGTCATGTAGTAGCTATTTTACTTCCATGCTCACTTCCCTGTTTCTTATCACAGCTTTCAAGGAACCAGCAACTTCCTTGTTGTACCCTTTCAAGCACTTCACCCTCAAAATGTCCATCCTTACCCATCACACTACCCAAGTACTTAAATGCACTCACATTTTCCATTTCCTTCTCATCCAGTCTCACTGTACATTCACTGACTTCACTTCTCTCAGTGGCCATAACTTTACTCTTCCCTACATTCACCTTTAGATTCCGTTTCTTACACACTCTCCCAGACTCATCCACCAAGCCTTGCAGCTTCCCTTCTTCTTCACTTAACAGCACAGTATCACCTGCAAACAACAGTACAGGGAGTTTCCAAACACTACCGTCTCTCACTAGAGCTGCTCCAACATCCACTTCCCTTCCTTGTATCTCTTTAATTACTCCATCCATATACAGACTGAACAACCCTGGAGATATGACACATCCTTGTTTCACTTCAGCCTTCAAATAGAAAAATTCACTCGTTTCACTATTCACATACAGTGCAGCCTTAGCACCCTTATACATACTCTTCATGGCCTTCAGTAACTTCCCATCTACTCCATATATTCTTAATACTTTCCATAGTCCTTGTCTATCCACTCTGCCATATGCATTCTCCAGATCCATGAAGGCTGCATACAACTTCTTTCCCTTCTCTAGAAACTTTTCCACTAAAGATCTAAGAATGATTATATGATCTACACAACCTTTCCCCTTCCTAAAACCTCTCTGTTCTTCTCCAACTAATTCCTCTGTTATATCCCTAACTCTGTCAATAAGTATCCTGCCATATACTTTTTCTATTACACTAAGAAGACAAATGCCCCTATAATTATCACACACTCTTTTTTCCCCTTTTCCTTTGTACAGGGGAATAATTATACCTGACTTCCAATCCTCTGGGACTCTACCTTCCTCACAGGCCAATCTGCATATCTTCCACATCCATTCTACTACTATCTCTCCCCCATGCTTCAGCTTTTCACCACACACTCCATCATTTCCTGGGGCTTTCCCCATTTTAACTTTCTTCATTGCTTCCACAACTTCCATCCTACTGATTTCTTCCTCTTGTCTCACATCCCTCCATCTCCTAGCTATTCCCCATCCACTTATACTTGCATTACTTTCATTCTCTGTGTTCAACAATTCCTTAAAATGTTCTCTCTATCTGCTCACTTTTTCTCCCTTCTCCACTAGTAATCCACCATTTTTATCTAACTTCTTTGGCACCCTGTCTAACTCTCTTTACGTCTTTCCAGAACATTTTCTTACATTCCCTTCACTTTACATTCAAGTTCCTTCCAAATTCCTCATCCACTCTCTTCTTACTCTCTCTTACTTATCTTTTCACCCCTCTCCTTCTCTCATCTTATAGCTCTCTCTTCCATCTCTCAACTTCTTCCATGCTCCTGTTTCTCATCCACTCACTATATGCATTCTTTTGTGCCACAGCCTCTCTCACCTCTTCATTCCACCAGGCTGGTCCCTGCACCCCTTTTTGTCTTCCCTTCACCCCACACACCAC
Organism: Birgus latro; assembly: GCA_018397915.1. Classification (NCBI taxonomy): domain Eukaryota; kingdom Metazoa; phylum Arthropoda; class Malacostraca; order Decapoda; family Coenobitidae; genus Birgus; species Birgus latro. The sequence goes on along the minus strand of JAGKTI010034935.1, from coordinate 511 downwards.
CTCACATGCTGCACAGATTTCTTCTGTGAATATCTTGCATACACCTTCCACGTCACCCATCTGCTCTAATCCATATTTACCCAATTGCTCCTCCACTTCCCTCTTATATTCTGCCTTTTTTCCATCCTCTTGTAACCTTTCCACCCTCCTTGTATGCTCTACTTCCTCCTGTCATTCTCTTCTTCTACTTCTCCATTTCATTTGGACGTGTAGTCTGACGACCACCAAGTGGTGGTCAGAAAGTCCACTCCCCTAACCTCTATATACTCTTGCATCCATTACACATCTTCTCAATCTTTCATCCACACACACATAATCAATCATTGCCTTCCATTCATTCAGTTTACCACCCACTTTTCTTATCACTCGCCACGTATACCTATGGATCATTTTGTGCCTGAAAAGGGTATTGGCTATCACCAACCCTTTTCTGGCACAAATGTCCACTAAAACACTGCCATTCTCATCCATCTCTGCAGGCACACCCCACTCACCAACTACTCCATCCACC
>JAGKTI010034934.1:0-11359 GCA_018397915.1 Birgus latro | reverse complement strand
CCAATGACTCTCTGACATGGCTGAGCACATGTTTTAATCTTCCCGCATCTTCACGATGGAAAAAGAAAAAAATCAAGGACTAATAGCTTCAAAGGGAATTACGTACTGTACTGTACTGTATAGTAAATTCGCCTCGGAAGAAATTCTACGGACATCGCAACCCACGTTTCACTTACTCTGGCCGCCGGATATTATAGTAGGTAACCCGTCACTTCGATGATGTCTTTTGATCCTGATGCCTTTAAATGAATTGACTCAGCCTAGGAAGAGGTATCAGGCTGTGGCAGGATTCATGGAAACTTGAGACGATTAATGGAGAGTGTTTCTAACCTGTAGCCACAAGCGGTTTCTCCAAAGTCTACCAAAGCTCCTTTAGGTATCATGAATTTTTAAAAAATGAGTCAAGTGTTTCGTGAATAACTATGTAAATGTGCGTGCGTGCGTGTGTGTGTTTAAGCAGTTATACATCTAGCAGGAAAACCATGACGTGTGCCGAGCCTGTACCTTGAAAAAAAAAAATTGTTCTGGCAAATCCTTCGGGCATAGCGATAGAAGATTCACATATTCTTGCACCCCCGATGACATGCTGATAAGGACTAAACAAACAATCTTTATTTATCGCTGTTCAGGAGATGTTAGCTAAACTGATCACAACTATACCTGCCATTACAACCACCAACACCTCAACCACCACCACCACCACCACCACCGCCACCACCACCACCACCACCACCACCAGTGTCAACCCGTTTCCCTCCTGAAGATGGGGCGAAGTATGGTCCACAGAGCATTAAAAAAAACGGATAAATATCACACACAGTATTCTATTAAACTGTTAACGTTTCACATGTATTATTATTTTTGGTTTCGTAGTGATTCTGCCTTTATTTTAGGTGCTTAAGTACTAATACATCGGGCAACGAAACAAAGTGTGACAACTCTGTTAATATGCATCAGTTCTGGGAAAGCATAAACACGGCCACCCACGTCTCCCTCTCGCCACCAACGACGAATTTCGGACATTGAGCAAATGCGACCATAGTTTTCCACTTACTAAGGAGACACACAAAACAGTTCAGTATGTTTATGTTTATAGACAGGCATAGATAGATGGATGGATGGATAGATATTTTTTATTGCAGTACATCAAAATCTAGGTCTCTATTCTTCTATATGTATTTAGCATGAAATTATGGTTTGTGTAAGAATTTCCTTAACTGATAAATTGCAAATCTTCAATAATTATAAGAATTTCCTGCACTAATTCTCCTTTTACCAATTATGGGCTAATGCAACTCGCTCTCTGCAATCCCCCTCCTGGCCATGAACTTGTGGGGTAAATGCCTAAATAATAAATAATAATAATAATAATAATAATAATAATAATAATGACAATAATAATAATGCTTGAAACAAAGACGAAGTGAGTTAAATCATTTAAAGGCATCAGGGTCAAAAGACATCATCGGAGTGACGGGTTAACTACAATAATATCGGTCGGCCAGAGTAAGTGAAACGTGGGTTGCAATGTCCGTAGAATTTCTCGAGGGGCGAATTTACTGTACGTGTTTTCCTTCGAAGCGGTTTGTAATTTTTTTTTCTCCATCGTAAACACGCGGGAAGATTAAACATACGTGCTCAGCCATGTCAAGAGTCACTGGCGGTAGCGAGTAACTGAAACCAAAGTCCTCAGGGTTTCCCACGGGACAGTAGTGAGGATACAGAATCATGTAGTAGTGAAGGGCTCCAGAATACCTGGAAAAAGACTAATCACAATAAGAGTAAGTGAAATGTGGCCAGGTAGGTAAGTAGACGGGCCAGGTACAGTATAATCTGTTTAAAGACGGCCTCCTAAGGTCAGAGTTTGTCATAAGAAGTTGAAAGATGTTGTTAAAGCCTAGGTTTTGTTATGGGGCAAGTCTTCAACGCCATCATATTTGGTTAATACCACCACATTTGGTTAATATCCGACTATTCTACGGCCCCCGTGAAAATAGTTCCGGCCGTGAGAATAGTTCTTTAGATGCTTAAAAGAATTTCATCCATTTTAACCAAACTTTGGAGATTAGTTGCAAGAGACGTGACAATATCCGTGATTTCAGCTTAATATATGTCCTGTTTTTTAGGGCAAGACCAAGGTTAATCATGTACATGAATAGGTAAAGAATTCGGGTATTTATTAATAATACATATCAGAGTTGTATCTCTATTTCCATATCAAATCCAACATTTTATAAAACACGAATTTAATTTTTCATACAGGATATTCAAGTGGTGGTTAAAATGTATAAAGACTGTATATGGGTGGGTGACGGGCTGATGTATATTTTTTCAACTTTGTCCAGATTTTCATCCTTTTCACGTATTTCACGTATTTCGGTGTTAGAGAAATTTAACACTACGACTCTGCAATAACACAACACTTACTATAATCCTATTCATGTTGATCTATTGCAGGAGATATCATTCAAGAAGGAGTTTACAATTTTAGTCAAAGCTGAGCAGAGAATCCTTTCAGCACAAGTTACATTTTATCCTTGCTGTTGCCAGACGAATAGTTTAAGAGTAAATGAAAGCTGGATGTTCTAGAAGTTGCCCATAGTAATGCGCAATATTATCCACCTCTCCAATCAATTTTCGGTAAACCAGAATAGATGGAAAATAGCGAGTCTTAGAGTTGGGACGTGACAGCCCAGTGTCTCCACGTTTAGTAATAGGTTAGTTTGTGTTAGGTTAAATAGGTTAGGTTAGCTTGAGTTAGGTTAAACAGGTTAGTTATTAGTTCTTCGTTTAAGGGTAGATTGTCTTCTTCTACCGGGCTATCAAGGTCAAGAAAGATAGTGCCATGTTACAGCAATTATATTCTTACCGTAATTACTGAAAAATAAAACTAATTCATTAACCTAGATCGCACGTTAACAATGGGCAACCATTTACCGAGTGTTACAGTATATTTTACTCCTGCAGAGAAATCCGATCTGATAAAATTCGCCTGGTGGCAACAAGAACAAATTTTAATTTTCCGGGTTGAAAGTGATGGATATTTAGCCGATTTGAGATTTAACAGTCTTAACACCAAAAATTCCATGACGAATTTTCTTCGGTTATACTGATGCAAAACCTATCGATATTAAAAATTACAGCACAAGACAGTTAAAGTATTACAGAGAAACTCTCGATGAAATGATAGGCAGACTTAAACCACTGTCACCACGAACCAAACTGTTCTTTAAGAGGGACGTTGAGTAGAGGTAAATGGCTAGATTTTGTCTAGTCATTAGATAAGACTTTTTTTCACTGAAACTTATTATTAGAGTTCTGAGTTTCTAGTTTTCACAGTAAATCGAAAGTTAATATACTGTAGAGATTTCAGACTATCGTAACCTACAGCAATTGTGTCTTGGTGGATTTGCGTGCAGTGCAGGAGGGTCTTCCACGCACAGCACAGGTACTTGGGCCCTATGGTGCACAAGGAACAGTCCAGTAGAAGGCATATACAAGCAGCTGGGGCTCCTGATGCACAAGAAACAGTCGAGCAGAAGATATACGGGCAGCTGGGGTCTTGTGCACAGGAAACAGTAGAAGGCATAAACAGGCAGATGTGCGCAAGAACCCGTCGAGTAGAAGGCAGTCATGTGGGACTTTTCCGCAAACAGGTGGGAAGAAGGTAGACAGGTAGCCAAATCTTCAGTCAGCCAACAGCCCATACTCAGTTCTCGATCTTCCAGCAGTGTCATTCTGTAATAGATAAAACTGCAGGCAATCTTACAATGATCTTTCCTCGCTTCAGTAACGACTAAATAGCGGAAATTAATTTAAATCATAAAGGCTAAACTTACCCAACCCTACCATTAATCGCCAGTTCTATTATATCCATTTTCTCATCCGATAGATTTTTAAGTGCTTAGAAAAATTAAATAACCTGCTTACCAAAAAAAAAAAAAAAAAAAAATCTATGAACCATCATCACCCTATGTCTCTCCAAGCTGAGAAGTCGATGTAGCGAGAATTAACATTAATATACATATACTTTAAACATGCCGACTTTTTTGTCTCTCCAAGGACAGTGGAAGTTATGAGGTGAATAAGTCAAGATGTAGACCCGATTTTCATCTCGGATATCAACTTTAGCCTAAAGAAAGTGCAAAGTATGTATTTAACAGCTTAGGTTTGCCGAGGCTAAAAATACTAAACCATTCAGTGTATGGTTAAAATTATATAGTTTGATTAACGATTTCTTAAGGATTACCTTGTCTGGGTCAGCAGTGTCATGGCAGCAGTAAAATGAGCTGCTTGTCCTCCTGTCACAGTACTGAGTTTCCTTGTAGCCAGACTCCATCCCAAGAGAGTCGCCACGAACAAAATACAACTTATTCAGAAGCAGTAGGCTCTCCTCCCAGCACCAAGCATCCACCACCCACGTTCATATACCGCTCCACATCCTGTCTCCATATCAGAGTTCTCTTGCCTGAGAAAAAAAAATCATTGAGGAAGGGTCTGCATACATGAACGGCAGCACTGGCAAAATAAGGAAACAGGTCTTATTATAGGTGGCAATATCATACCTCACTGATAAGGGAATAATCTTAATACATCTCAAGCTAGACTTAATACACCTAGTCAGATATTAATACCTCGCTCGTAGGCAAAAATCTTCACCTGTTTGTCTCCAGATGTTCACTGACCAGACTTAAAATCAATACAAAGATTTCAGGGCAGTTAAATTGGCCAGATTCACCCGCCCAGTCTTTGTAATTTCCATTCAGTCTTGCCATGAACATTCCAGATAATGTTAAAAATATTGCTAGAGTTGCTCACCGAAGTATTGCTAGTTACCTACGGAGGAATTACGAGTTACCTGTTAACCACTGCTCACTTATTTCCATTATCGCACGCAACTGCTATTTCAGTACTTGACTAAATGTACTTCATTTCCCTTCACTTATATTTCCCAAACCTTTGCATTCGTAACTTAGAATTCAAGTTTCCCCTTAACTTACCAACAACAAGGCACTGAATTTCCTGCAGTCACAATATTGGCCGACTCCCTTATTTAATCTTATAACTTTACCTGGGCTGTACTAACACCCTGACTGCTTGGAGCCGATTAAGTTCACCTGTATCTTACCTGTGTACTTACACATATCGCCAGGGATGATAATTTTCGAACCTTATATCAAAGTATACTAAAACAGGCAAACGGCAGACTATACTCAAGGCTTCCACGACCACCATCACCGCACCTGCAATGGAGTAAACCGCCGGATTCGAGGCAACACGGGAGGTTTCGTGACACTTCCTTTGGTGTTCATTTTGCATACTACACCTTAGCACCCAATTCTGCCTTAAATATACAGAGGATATTTAAGTGTAGTGCAGAATAAATCGCCAAGGAAAAAGTGTTAGAAAAATCCCATAGCCACCTAGAAAACGACGCTGGAGTTATAATCAAATATATGCCTCCTGCTTGTCTTTAGTCCTATCAAGAAAGGAAAATTTTACAAGCTAAACAGTACTGAGTAAAAGCTCATTAATCTATAAGAGTAACCAAGCACAGACTCACAAGCTGAAAGACTAACGATATATGGTTCCGATGTCGCTAAATTGTCCTTACAAACCCCATACATAATTATTTGATTCGCTTATGCATTTCGTATCTGTACAGCTCTTCAATCATTCTCGTCATCGGGGTTAAGACCTAACACCTGGTCCATTTACCCCCGACAGCTTTCACCTAATCCAACATTTAAATCGGCTTCTGGTCAAGCTTGGAATAAAAACAATCACTACAGTCTCGGCGCGCGACTGATGTGGTTATTATCGTGCCCTGGCAACCTACCATTCAAAAGTGCATTCGATTTCGTGTATAATGTGAGACTAATGTGATTCGTGTACTATATGTTCGTGTATAATATTCGTGTATAATTTATTCGTGCATAATTATTCGTGTATGATATGATACGAAATCTGATGCACTTTTCAATGGTAGGTTGCCAGGGTACGATAAGATCAGAGTCGTGCGCCGCGACTACTGCATCTTTAACCTGGTGATTTATTAGTAACTTACTGAACTGTTTAAATTATTTGACTAATTCAGATTTAGTAACCTCCACCACTAAGACTTTCTAGTGTTCAAGGTTCTCTGGTTCTACCCTCCACTGCTGAGAATATCTACCCTCTACCCTCCACTACGCATTTCAAACCATTCACCTCTTATAGAGAATTTCTATCCAGTCCCCGAGCTGAATTTTCTATAATTTGCTTTGTTCCATATCACAGCCTAAGTATCCATCCTACCGCATGTTGGGCGGGAGGAGAAATACACATCTTTAATTCCTTGTTTTCTATAAGGTTTCAGGCTACACATAATCCATCTTCAGAGTCTTAAGTGATGCTGCAGAGACCCTTACACCCCCAGAAATTACCTCCCTCCTCCCCACCCTTCCTCGTGCAGCAGTCCGGTTGGTTACCTCTAGGAAAATCTGTCTTCCTACCCCACCTCTGATTTGCGCCATTAATGCGCTCCTACATAGGCTGAAAAATCCCTCCCTATGGGTAGTTACATCTTCTACACTGAGCTGCTTTCATTATCTCATTTGTTTATTCATACCTTTCTCACTGACTGCAGCTCCTCACTTGGACAAACGATTGTGCTGATCTATGTGCATCACAAGGGAATTAGATACCCTTGATGCCGCACACCTACTTTGTGTTCTATCCTTTTGTCCAGTCCTGGTCCTGCTTCCCATATGTAAACTCGAGGAAAGTTCCGCGTGATACACTCGCTCACCACTTCGAAATGAGAGTCAAGCGGTAGCGAAGCAGCAGACAGCATTTATCCGGTAATTGTGAGAGGAGTGGGGCTCGAAGGGGGAAGGGGTAGGAACCATCAGCTCCTCCAACCACCCTCTTCCCCCACCCTTCCTCCTACCATAACCTTACCCTCCCACAGTGTTGCCAGCCAGTTCAGAGTGTCTGGCTGCTGCTTCACTATGGTCGCCTCACGCTGAAAGGTTCGAAGTGGCAGGGATGTGTATAAGGCGGAACTTTCCTCGAGTACGTTCTAGTCCATCCACTCACATGCTGTATATAACACCCATTTTTTACTTCCTTTCACTTTTGACTTAATTTACGTCCTGAGTATGATACGGTCTCAAGGCCTGCTTTCTCTAAGATCTTATTGATAACCGAAGCTTTCAGATTGGGTCATATATACCTAGAATTGACAGTTTGACAATGGGAAATTTTTTATAAACTGCCTTTTTTTTTTTTTAGGTTTTAACAAGACTACCGGATAGCATACCAAAATAGCTATTATGTATTTAATCTCATCCTTCATGAACTCATTACTGCTAATAATATACGCCCCTCGCAAAAATCTTTTAACTCCAAACTTGGACCTTTTGTTGTGTGCTAGATATAGTGGATAGTCATCCTGGATGGTGTATGTTACGCAGTATAGTTCCCTCGTCTGTTCTCAGGGTTACAGGATCTAAGAATGGGAGTTCTTCTTTCACTTCTACTGTGAAGTCATCATTCACGCTAATATTCGTGTTATTTAGAGTAATGGTGTCCTTTGGCACTAAAACATCGTCCACATATCTGTACCAAGTTGCACCCCTGCCTTGGATTCTCCTGCAGTAGTCAGCCTGCAATGTTTACATGTATAGTCAAGCCATGACAGACTGAGGCGGGCCCATGGCTAGACAGTAGTGTTTGCTACGTTACTGTCGACTAAAAGTAAATATTCAGATCTACGTAATGGCAGCTTTTCATCTTTGGCGTCCACTGTTCTGCCTTGCCGGCAGTAGGACGAACAGTGGACTTCATCGAAGAGGAGGAGCTGCCAATACGATGGTCTGACTACAACGAACTAATACCAAAGTCGGAACATGTACTTTCAGTGGAGAGGAATACAGGCAACAATTGTCTAGCCATGAGCTGTACTTTAATGCCCGTGATGGCTTGCCACTCCATGGGAGACTGATTACTGATGAAGAATCATAGGCAAGGGTGTAACTTTGTACATATATGGACACTCAGTAACAGTGCCTTATGGTTAGGAAACCAATATTTTGACTTTGCATAGTAGAGAGAAAAAAAACATCGAGAAACTATATGGAGAACAGACGCCGGAGCTAAATACTGTGTACTGTAAATCCAATTAAAGATTACTATGCACTGTCTCAGCACACCGAAAGGACCAAGTCTGGATTTGTTACACAAATTTTCTAAGGGAGTGTAGAATCTGCGGTAACGAGTTCATAGAGGAAGAGATTAAATACACAAAAGAAGCCTTTATGAGACTATGCTATCCGGTAGGCATGTTAAATCTTAAACGGAAGACAGTTGGTATATATAAAAAAAAATATTGTTCAATCAAACTACAACATTACAAGCTAAGTGTCTGTCCCCTGCTTAAAGCTTCGGTTATCTGCTTAATGAACGCAGGCCTTTGCATCGCAGCATCCTTAGAATGTTAAGAAACAGTCAAAAGTAAAAGTGAAAATGAGTAAACAAACAGCATACCGTACAGTGCATGCCCGAAAATGTACACAGGGGAAACGAAGAGGAATGGATGCAAAGCTAAAAACAAAGATGTAGGACGTAACAATATCGAATTCCCTATGTTGCAAGAGATCAGCACAATCATTTGTCCAGGAAGAAGCTAGTCATTGAGAAGTCTAAATAAACATGTTGGAAGCAGCTCAAGTTTGTGTAAAAGATATAAACATTGAGGGTTTTTCCAGCCTATGTGGGTATACAGCAGGTTAATGGCGCAATTAGGGGTGGGGCAGGACTAGGTAATTTTCCTAGCACTAGCCAATCACGGTGCGACACAAGAAAGGGAATTTCCATGGGTATAATGTCTGCTGTATCACTCATACACTCAAGATGGGTTTTGTGAAGCCTGGAACTTGGGAAAAAGTAATAAATCAAGCTCTAACCGTGTCTCCCACCAAACATTTCTACGGCCTAAGTAAGTATATTTCCTAGCAGAGCCTAAGTAGCTATCTCATCACAAAATCTCACCCTAATTTCTAAGCCTGTCGTACCTTATTCCTTCTGCCCCTTATATTATTTCCTAGTATTTAACTTCTAATAAAACCCTAACCAACACCCACACCCTGACCAACACTACTGCAAAACAGCCAACCAAACCCTTAAAGCAGACAGGGGCCTAAGCATTGAAAGCTAAGCAAGATTAAAAGTGCAAATGAAAATTGCCACCGAAAGTTGGAGTATACTTATCGGCCGGTATGGGCGCAGTGTGTAGACAGCAGTGAACGTCGCCTCACCTGCGAAATACAAATTAAGTGAAAATTGAATCGTACCTCGATACTCTAGATTCCTGTCGACAAAAAATACAAGCTAGGCATTGACAAGTAGCGATAAACATACAGTGGGAAGAGAAACTTAGATGCACCACCTGACAGATTCTAGCTTATCTGAGATTTCTGCCCATCCTCCTCCCTCCCTCTCCCCCCCCCAAAAAAAAAGTAGGCCATTTCAAGGAAGAAACACTTATTCTGAAGCGCGTGGTTCATTAGATAAAAAGTAGAGTACTTAAACATGAAATACAGCAAAGACAGTCATGCCCAGAGATTCATTTGTCTAAGATCCAGTGGGTAATGTTTAAGTGCATGAAGTCAATACAATTAGCACAGCTTGTTCTAACAAAGCAAAAATCACAATCACTGACCTCAATTCAAAGTTAAAGTTAGATCGAGGAACTGACTAGAATCACTTATCTATAAATATTGTAAATGCTTCAGTTTAATTCTTAATCCGTAGCTTCTGCTATATCTTGTGACAGCAGTGCCGTCTATCCTTCCCTGTACCTAGCATCCTTGCAGTTTAAGGTTATTGCATTATTTCTGCATACAAGTTTTCCTTTGCCAGTGTTCCCAGTAAGTCAATGAGCAAATACCACTCGGCAGTTTGTAATTAGCTAACCCGTGCACTGTAGAAGGCAACATTCTTAAGACTAACGCTCTTTCCTCCATATGTCCACTGACCAGTTTAGGCCTAAGGCAGTAGAGTCTGTCAAGCTCACTGGTCCATCTTTGTGTTCTTTTTAAATGCAGTACCAACATAATAGAAAGTGTTACAGTTCTGCAGCCGTATAAATTCAATCGCCTCCACCTTTAGTTTAATTCTCTATCAAAACCCTCCTCACTCTGTGCTTGAAAACCAAAGCCAAAATACTGAACTACTGCGGTGTTTCACAGCTAAACAGGTTGCCCTTCTCCAACCTCGCTCGGCATTTAACTTATGTAGAAATGGGGAAAATTCCAAACAAACTAGTAATAAGAAAGATACCTCCCCTCAGGACTTAAAAAATAAATAAAAAATAAAAAATCGACTTACCATAACGTGAAGGAACTCTCCCTGCGACGGACAGCGTTTTGCTGGCGACTAGCTTACGTGGACCTGCCTTGTAGGCTCCCCAAACCAGCCTACTGAATCACAAAACAGTGAGCTTTAGCTATCTTGAGCAACAGCTTGGCGAGTTCATGGGGCAAGGGTCCATATTAGAGTCAGTACTAATTACCCTGTGTTTTCCATTATATTGTACCAGCTGGATAACGCTCACGACACTGTATAAACAAAATAGATGGGAGATGTAACAAGATGGTAATGTGTCCGGCTCTGAACAGCCATCTTTGAACACAGATCCGAAACACCACTCACGGACCCCTTTCTCTCGACGCATCCAAAATTTAGCGTTAAAAATTCATATCAGAGCGATGGCAGGTGAAGGTCACTAAATCCCCCTCCTGAAAATATAAAGACCAATACCTTTGATCAGTCTTAATAACATTTGATTTAGAAAGGGATAAACCTATTTTTATTTAAGCTAGAAATGCACGCTTGACCTCGACCCTAACGCCATCTGTTGAGCTGACCCGTAACTAAAGGAGCACCGTCGTTTGCTGGGGGGAACTCACACAAAAGTTTTACGTTGATTCTATCGTTCCATTTGTAATTATTGTAGTTTTTTCCTTGTCATATTCAATATACCTTTCTGCTAACATTCAGAAACTCAAATTCGGAACTGAAGGGTTAGATATATTGATCACTAACCTCTGCACTACAAGAGAGGTTGTTTCCTATAGTCTGAGGTTCTGGCGGTAGGAGTAAGTACTGATCTTTCTCATATACATAATTCATTTTATGTTTCCTTCCTACAAGCAAAATTTTGTCCAATCCTTTTTTTTTTTTTGTCCTTCGTAGAGACTTTTCGAAGGGCAGGGGTTTAATATAGGGTTCAACAGTCCCTTTACCACTTAAGATAGGTTCTAAGCTAAAGAAAATCGTCTGGAGGAAGCAATAATAAGCTAAAAAAAAAAAAAAA
>JAGKTI010034932.1:0-11359 GCA_018397915.1 Birgus latro | reverse complement strand
CGACTGTGAGACGTGCAAACTGACAACACTAATGAAAAATCAACTACTGTAATCTGTTCTCAAAGAGCAATGGAAAGGTCAGTTTTGATAATATCTTTAAGAGAGAGAAAAGATCAATTTGGGTGAGAAAGCAGACTAAAGTCCAAGACATTACAGAAATTATAAAAGAACGGCAATGGAGGTGGGCAGGTCATGTAACAAGAATGAGGGATAACCGATGGAACAAGAGGCCGACTGACTGGACTCCATGACACTGTAAGCTTAGTAGAGAAAAGGCCAGACAGGAGGTGGAGGGTTGAAATAAAGAAGTTTGCAGGCAGGCTCACTCAAGGATTTCATGGGGAAGTTTAGGGGAGGTCTTTGTTCAGCAATGGACTTGCAGTGGGTGATGATGATGATGTTGATGACGACGACGATACTAACTACAATCCATCTAGGTCTAACCACTCAGCTGGGCAATTCAGAACTACTGTGCCCATATACCATATAACTACTCTAGGCGCAGCAGCTTCTTCTAGTTCGTTTTGTAAGGTCTTGGACAAAAATCCACAAAACATTTTACCAAACCATCTTCACAATCTTTTTCTGCCTTAAACTCCTAGGCTGGGACCAGTGGAATGTTCTGCTGCCTATAGATGATTCTCTTCGACTACGTTTTTTTCAAGGAGGGAAGAATGTGAAAAAATATTGGACAAAATAATTTAAGTAACCGTAATAGAGCCGGGAAAGTAAAGGTGTCGGTATACTGAAACAATTTGCGTTGTCATTTTGTCATTTCATTTGCATTTCTTACTTGGTAGGTGTGAATGCAGGTTTAACTTCTTTACTGAACTTTAACATATTGAGATTATAATTTGTAAGCACATCTCACAACTCACTAAGGGAGCAGTCATGGCTGGATCAGGGACGCCAGAATTATGAAGTTCAGGATAAAGAGGTGTTAATGTACCAAGAACAGGATAAATTGGCTGCAGTCGAAAACTTAGAATGTACTTTCTCTAATAACGAAGATATGATGTTGTAATGAGAACAAAAGACATGAACAGAATGTACACTTCTACCTTTGTTCCTCTTGCAAAAGCTAATTTCAATTACAACAGTGAATTGTCCATAAGCCTGTCTGGAAATCAAAGCCTAGCCCCAGTGAATACCGTCTTGACCTTAGCCGTCCTCAAGCTCTGTCCTCCACTGCGTTAACAAACTTGTGTACATCAGCAGCCAGCAGCTCCGGTTTCTCCATGGCGGCAAAGTGGCCTCCCTCAGGTAGAGTACTGAGTGGAAAGAAAAACAGTTTAGTAATTATAAAACTAATATTCACAATGTTAATCACCAACATTCCATCTTCCCACGTCGTATATACGATGGTACAGTAAAATATGTAATCCGTTCCAAGTTCTCATGAAAGCTCCAGTAGTTTTTTTTTTTTTTTTACGTGCCCGACTCTGGGCAAAGGCTTCAGGGCCTATCTCCAAGTCCCAGTAGTCCTCCTACATCTCCACATGTCGCCATTTCGGCGTTAACACCCACCATCCATACTGAATACGTGCTAGGGCTGTCTCATATAGGACTGGTGTACTGGTATTAGCTGGGGTACTTTTATGACATGTCGGAGGGTCATCTGGTAGATCAGAAAAATCTGCCTTATATGAAATTCAAATCCTTAAAGTGTTCCCTGCCGGGATTCGAACCTGGGTCCATAAGGACTGCAGGGCTTCTCTCTACCGGTTCTGCTACCGCTTCCCACAGTTGATGTGGCATCTTGGCATTCGCCAGAATGAAGGAGTGGCGTGGCTAGAGCAGAACAAGACAACGCAATTTAACAAGTTTAAGTAGAAGTTCAAAAACGCAGTATATAGATTTGTTTTGCTTAGTTACCAAAATATGCTCGCATCCGCAGTTTCGTCATGCGTTGCATCGCCCAGTGTATGTAAGACGTGACTTAGGAATAGATTTCACTTCTCTCCATCATCTGACTTTGGATCGAGCTTGATGGAAGAGTTTTGTACAATCAGCGACAAAAGTCTTGTAGTGAAATTTGGTGAACACATTTGCTGAATGGCTCAAGTTTTTGTCCGCTCTGCTTTATGTCATACAGACGGTCGGTAGCACTGATATGAGATGCCATTTGCTTCGGGTGTCGAAACTGTGGATGCGAGCATACTTTCGGTATCTAAGCAAAACAAATCTACAGTCTATACTGTGTTTTTGAATTGCTACTTTAACTTGTTATATATATGAATCACTCATTTTTTTTTTTACTGTCATGTCAGCAAAAATGCATTTCAGTTAGCTAAAAAGTGGTCCTGAAATTAGATCTCCTTCATTATTCAGTAAATTCTCCATAGCCTAAGATGATAACTATGTGCTGTGATTGTCACTATTATTAAACAAAATTTTCCAAAATATTTCACATATGAGGATAGATTTACTGTATAATGATAATCGAATGTTTTGTAATGAGTGGCGAAATTAATCCCATAGGCTGGAGTTCGAACACGTAACCCAGAAGACCGAGGTCTTCGCGCAACTGTTCGTTTGCTTCACTCTAGCTTCAGTTCGTCTCATACGGCGTAAGCACTGATTGCTCGAGACAGGTGTTGCCTTCCACTGATGTGATTATTTCCTGTGAAGGTTTTGCTGTGGGTGGACGCTGGATTTGTGTCTCTCTATCCAGTTAACAGGGAGACCATAGTAGTGCCACCTAGCATTGTAAATGGTTTCCTGGGTTACTGGGAAATCATTCTCTTAGTTCAGGGCCCTCTGAAGTTGAAAGAAAAGTAGTAATAAGCGACAGGAAGGGTCGGACTAAAAGGAAGAGAGGAAGGCAGATACAAAGAAAAGAATCATAAAGGGGAAGGAAGAATTAGGCATTATACCCATTTAGAAACACATATTAATGTGCTTATTTTACGGATGATACTGAACTGTACAGTGATGTCATCAGTTATCATTTTTATACAAGAGTATTTTGCTCTGAACATCGTACTGAAACTCGTTCCGTGTGTGTCCAGTGATGATCTGAATATCCTTAGATTTTACATGCAAGAGTGTGCTTTCTTACAGTTACGTATTATGGCAAGTAGTTGTGCTTGTACAAATGAGATATTTATGTTAAAGAAAGAAAAATGTAGCTTCTTTTATAGTAAAAGCCTGAAACTCTTTAATATAAGTTATCTATAAGGCACTGTACACAAAGTGAGTTTATTCCCGAAGGGGAGTAATGGCTAAATCTACATGCAGGTGAAGGAAGCACTGTCGTTAGGCAAAATTACTGAAAATAATACAGTGCTTAATTTATCAGTTGTTTTTTCTGAAATGTACATATGATTTTATCATATTATCGACAGTTTCAAAAATTGTCCATCAAAATAGGCGGCATCAGGAACGAGAGAGGATGTGTACATCAGCTATTCGTTTTATGATGTTTAGTAGAATAGTATTTACAAAACGAAGAGATGTGTGCTACCTTCATGGATATGGAGAAAGCACATGACAAATCAGATAGACAAGTAATGTGGAAGATACTGAAAATAAGCAGCAGGTGGTATTGTTGAATGTTTTCAAGATTATGCATAAGAAAAGCAGGGCAGCAGGTTATGCAGAAAGCGAACTCTGAGTTCTTTCATATTAATGTTGGACTGAAACAGGGATGTGCCACGTCTCGTAATTATTCGGTGTGTATACAGATAGCGTTATATAAAGAAGGAATATAGATGGTAGGGCAATGGATGTATGAATTTCGCTAGTGAGTTTCAGAAACTGCCTGTACTGTTGTTTGCTGATGATACTGTACTGCTGAGTGAAAATGAATGGGGAGTTAGAGGGCTTGGTGAAGGAGTTTGGAAGTGTGTGTGTAAGAAACGAAGTTACAAATGATTGTAGCTTTTAGTGAAGTTATGATCGCTGAGGGAAATGAAGTCAGGGAGTGGAGATAGGCTGGTTGGTCATGTCATGAAGTATGTGATTGTTTCACATATTTAGGAAATATGATGGGTAAAGATGGAAGTTAAGAGGGTGAAGTGCATGAAAGGGTACAGCAGGGGAAAGAGGCTGCTGCTTCACTGAAAACATCGATTAGGAATAAGGAAGACTGAATGTAAGTAAAAAAAAAAAGAAAAGGTGATGCATGACAACACTGTGATCCCCATTTCTTACTGTACTTACTGTACTGAATGGATGTAAAACTTGGATCTTGTTAGTAAAATCAAACTCGTGAGTGAGAGGGGTGGCAGTGGGCTATGTGAGTGAAGCATGTGGAGTTACGTGGAGAAAGACAGATGATGGAGGGCGTGAAAAAAACTGTGTTGATTTGGATGTATTAGAAAGCATTAAGAGAAATTCATTGAGCTGGTCTGACCGCTCCAGCCACTCTGTTTCTTTGGACCACATTCTTTGCCTCAGATGTGTACTTATCTGTCTTTGCTATTATTGTACATTAGTACTTCAGCATTTCAACCAATGACTTCTTGTCACTCACAGGTACAACATATAGAACTTCCCTTTACCCTTGCCACCGATTGCTGTAATCATATTCCACATTTTTAAGAAAAACAAATGAATAAAAAAATCGAAACCACATTGCAAAAATTTTATCCAGTATTATCAATCACCACAGCATCATTGGCACAGGGATGATCTGAGAGATTTTGCTTATCACCAGCTTCATCCCTATCTCCCCTTTTCTATATTTATCTTGTAGCAGGATTCCATCCACGTATGTAATGGCAACAGTTGTACTAGTAATGATTAACAGAGTAAATACAGTACATACCTTCTTGGGTGTTAGAATGTGAAGCAGTTCATGGTTTATTATACACAAAAGTTCTTAAGAGTGAGGATCATCTATAATTGTTCGGCAGCATAATATAAGCAACACTATAATAATCCTTTAGCTATCATTAGAATACTTGCAATGAATAAAAATAATTGGGCAGTCTCACCTGTAGGTCACAATATCGTGGTATTTAGATGCAGCAATAGTTTCAGGCAGTGAGAGTATATCATAGGCGAACATTGCCAAACCAGCTGGCACCCGACATGGGATCCTGAGGAGAGAGCACATTTGTTATCATCATCATCATCAGCAGCAGCAGCAGCAGCGGTACCATCCATGTGTACAGTTAAATTGACGTGTCCTAAGTAAAGTTTAAAGAAAAAAAAAATGGGTCGCACAACTGGTTGGATTTACTTGTGTGCAAATGCCACGTTAACCACGAGATTTTACAAGAGTTTTTGTGGACTTGGGGTAAAGCTTAAGCACATGAATCAAATAACCTCGTGCCTTAAAAAACACATCACCCAAAATGTGACTCTTTTGTGCGATTTCAAGTTCTAATAATTACCAAGGATAATATTTGCCCTAATAATCACAGGGTGCGCCATACATCACAATGCTTCATCCATGATTCCTAATGGTCCGTGCGGTAAGGTCGGCGTTACTATTTTTGTTGCACGCTGTGTGACATATGACACTAGTTGTGAGTGTAAGTGTTGGCATATGTGTAGGTAAATGACCTGAAATCTCCCCAGTAGATATCTAACCATGATGTTAATTAAGTATTCCTTTTGCTCCTAAGAATATTGAGAATTCATTCCTTTTTTACCAGGAAATTTTGAACTCAGCTGTGCATCAGGTAAGATAAACTAGACGCAGTGCATGTCAGCTGGATAATGGCTCCAAATGTATAACACAGACTATCAACAGGGGTTGTGAAAGACGATGTGAAAACAGGAAATGGTTAAATAAGTACAACAGCATTTCAGATTTCTGAATGAAGTGAGAAGCTCTATAATATTTACATGTTCTCACCCGGTACTGTTTCGGCAAACTTAGGCAACTGTGTCATTTGTCTGTCACTCAAACATTCCTTCAGCAGATGTAGAGATCATAATTAAAATATCAGCAAAAATAATTTGAAGTCTAATTTCAGTCAAGAATTAGGTTTACTACCCAGAGGACTCCCCACCTCCACCCATTCTCCCATCCACACCTTCCGCTTGACAGCAAAACTTTAGGTAACAGTTGGATGGCGGTTTGCTCATGGTTTGCTTAGAACTATAGATTTAACTGTGTGCAGACCTTATGCAAACGATGAATTTGTACAAGAGTTCTTGTGAATCTGGGACGAACCTACATATGACGGTTAGATACTGGTAAGACAATGGTATGTCTGGATTTAACAGCGTGCAGATGCCAGGTTAACCATGAATTTTTACCAGAATTTTTGTGGACTTCGGGTAAAACTGAAGCTAACGTCTGGATTGCGAATACCTCATAGTTTGGTTTGATGTAATGGTGCACAGACGTCTAGTAAAGGATAAATTTATACCAGATACTCCAGTCCCCAGAGGAGATTATCGTGAAATTGGGTATATAGTTTGTTTTATGGTTTTGGTTTCTTTGAATGGTCCAAAATCAGTATCTGATGGGTGATGAGCTGGCACCCTTGGGTATCTTTTGCTACGATAGGATTTCCTACCGTGTCTTTTGTGAGTTTTGTGTAGGCTAAAATAAGGATGCATAATTGCTTGTTGCTTAAAAACTACAAAAGTATATTATTATTTTCGGTGTCAGATAAAACGTATTAATCTGTTCTGTGACAATGATGTGTATATAGGTCAGTAGTATATGTATGTAGGTTACTGGAGGTCAAAAGGTCATGGAAATACAAAATTTATGTACTTCTATAACGTCTAATGATGTTAGCCAGAAAATTGGGTATACTGAAAAATTTTAAGGTTCGAGTTTAATAGGGTGTCCAGAATTAGAATCTGATTGGTGTCAAGTTGTCAGCTTTGGATATTTTTTTTATGGTCATACTTAGTTTGTGATAGACAGCGTTAGGAGAAATACAGTGAGGTGGTTTGGCCATGTGGAGAGGATTGAGAGTGAGAGACTAACGAGGAGAGTATATGTGAGTGAGGTGGAGGGGGGGGGAGGGAGAGGAAGGCCGAGGATAAGATGGAAGGGTGGAGGGGAAAAATATGAGAGAGGGGTGTGTGAGTTGGGGAAGGGCAGTGAAATGGCGGGGGACAGGGCGAAATGGAGGCGATTTGTTTGTTGCCACCCCTTACTGGATTAAGGCGTCTGTCAATAGATATATGGATTTAGTTTGTTACGTCGGTGAGTCAAAAATACACATATTACTAGGAGTAACAGAAGCATAATAATGTGTTGCCATTAATATTCTGTGTGGGAAAATAACATTGACATCAGATATCTACTGACGTGAGGAATCAAAATATAATCTTTATAAGCAGTTAATTAATGTATCTGGGTCATAAGAGTCGAAAGGTCATAAAGGTTTTCTTTACAATAAATTTTCATATATTGGACATGACATGCAAGCATAACGTTTATGTTTTAGTCATTCATATTCCTTTGGACTGTATTATCTGCCATAAAGATGGAGTAAATCTGGAACACATCATCATCAGATGCAATTTCATCGTGCATAGCATTGTAACGTTTTGTGTAGTCATTGTGGTGCATGTCTTCAGCACCAAAGAACGATGAACATTAGAAACCAGCAGGTTTACAGTTGTACTTTTTAAGAAAACTTAGTTTTTCTGTTCCGCACCACATACCACTATCTGCAGTAAGTCACCTGACGCTGCCTGGGATGTGTCAATAACAGATGACAAAGCATGCTCGTTCATCTCCCATTCCCAGTCTATGGGGTCTACCTGTGGAGGAATTATCTCCGTTGTAGACTTCCGCAGCTTTTCCTGCAAGTGGTAACGCATCAGCTGATGCTCCAAAGCATTATTTGCTGGTGTCAAATTGTTGATGCATGGGGTTGTTTTGCTAACACTAAAGACTTTGCACCTGAGTTGATTCATTTTTACCGGTACTTGCGAATCATACTGGCAAGAAAACAATTTTATCCATGATTCTATAATCTCTTCCCAGCTGGACCAATGTATACCAGATACCACATGACCAGGATCAAAGTGCTTGTTTATGACAATGAGGTCAGTATTTTTTACTTCTCCACAAGAATAGGAAGTACTGTTACAGCCAGTCTGTGTATGCAGTGCTAGGATATAGTGCACTTTTCTCACAGCGCAGTGGCAGATGCATCAATGAGTGTATCATCAGATATTCTTCGCTGTGATCTGATATGCAGGTTTCTTGTCCCAGTAACTATACACCATCATCACAAAGATATAGGAGCACAAAGATATAGGAGTCATCACACCGCGTCTGTATGTGATTTATATCACAAGTGTTCAGCAGTAAGAAAACACAGCTGATGACCGGCACATCAGATAGACTCTATTGTTCACAAATCATCTCAATATTTTGATCATTTAGATCATGGCCTCACAGTAAATTAATCACTATTTCTTTTTTTAATTATTTTTGGCATTTTACATTTTTTTTTTAATGCAAGGAAGAAGGAACCAAAGGCCACAGACCTGCATACTGTTCCTTCCAAGAAAAAGCAAAAACAATACAAAAGAGAGCCAAATTCAAGATCCGTTCAATTCGAGATGCCTGGACACACTGCGTTTGAAAGACTGGAGATCATAGGAAGTAGGAAATACAGACAGAGGAAGACAGTTCCAGAGTTGACATGATGATATCTCTAGATGGTAGAGGGGTGTTTCAGGTCAACTCATAAATTCTGCAAGTTTGCCCACCTGCCCTGTGTTGCTTATCATAACTTGAAACAGATTTGTGTGATATTTATCAAATACAACACATACAGGCCAATTGTGATATGTCGCCTTGGCCAGAATATCACAGACATCACTGGTGGTTCCAGTCTTAGACCATTTACTGTGGCAGATATGCTCATTTCCATCCACAAGTTGTATGTATACAGGCACTGGTTCTTCACAGCGTATAAACAAACTCAGTGTTAGCGAAACTTTGTGAAAACGTGAGAAGTGAAATACAGGAAGTAAATAGCAGTGTCAAAGTACTTCAACAGTGTTAGCTTGAGAGTGAGCACCCAGCACATCCCTTAGGTGTCGGTGACAAGGGTGCAGAGGGGTATAGTGAGATGCTGAATCCCAAGGCCCCTAAATATGTCCTGTGAGTCACGATGAGGCCAAATTAGACGATATGAATTCGCCAGTGAAGAAAAAGCTCAGGAGTTTGATGATAGAGTGTCTTGCGAGGGTTACCGCACCCAATTAGAGATCTTGTCTGGTCAGAATGGGTGGGACGACGGGCATGTGTGGATCAGCTGGCCAGCAGCCTTAAAGGCTTAGCTGTGGAGGTCCTTGTGCAGCTGGACGAGGAAAACTTCGTTGACTACAGTGAGGTGGCACAGACCTTGGAACAGAGGTATGGGTGAAACACCAGAGGGAAGTCTTCAGGTCCCAGGGGAGGCAGTGGCTCAATCGATAGAAAGGTGGTCTACAGTCCTACTGGACCCATGTTCAAATCCCCGCTGAGGCAGGGAACTGTTTCAGGATTTGAATTTCATAAAATCAGACTTCATTGATCTACCAGACGACCTGCCGACATGTCGTAAAAATACCCTCGCTAATACCAATACACCAGTCCTGTATGAGACAGCCCTAGCATGTATTCAATATGGACGGTGGATGTTAGCACCAAAGTGGTGACATGTACAGGTGTATGGGATGTAGGAGGACTGCTGGGCCTTGGGAGCAGACTGTGAAGCCTACGCCCGGAGTTGGACAAATAGAAAAAAAAATCTGGATTCACACCATAAGGGAGCCTCTACAAGAACTGGCCAAGGACCTAGAAAAACAGGCTCATAAAGCTCACCCAGGAGACAATTCTGACTTCCTTATTGCGCTTCGCCAGGGCCAGTTCACCGATGCCATTGACAGCCCCCAGCTGAAGGTCAAAGTGATGAAGGCCTAACTAGTGAGATTGCAGGACGCCATGACCAGCATCCTGGACTTTGAGACCAACTTCAAGTCAAGCTAATTAAGCTTCCACACTAACTTCAGTTTCAGCCAAGAGCAAGGATACGTTTAAAGGAGTGTGCTTCTACGGCAAGAAGACTGGGAACCAAAAGTAAGACTGCTGCAAGAGGAAGAGAGGTTATCGACAAGATGATGGCAGCAGAATTCACAAGACGGCAAAGTGTTCGACTTGCAAACAACAGAGACATCTGAAAAAGGACTCTAAATGGACATCCTAACAAGAGAAGATGGAGCAGGCACCTCAAGAGGGAAACTATGAATGGCTGGCACAATGGGACGGCAGCCAGCCTATGCCCAGAGTGCCCCACATGTGTCCTTTTGCCAGAGAGCTACTTCATCCAGTTATCAGGTGGATGGTAAGCTGTAAGAAAGGGAATAGACAAAATTCACTCAACTACCGACCAGTATCACTAACCAGTGTTGTAAGATACTAGAAAAGCTAATAAGAGAAGTTTGGGTAAACCATCTAGAAGAACACAATATGATAACAGAAAGGCAGTTTGTTTCAGAAAGGGAAAATCATGTGTTACTAATTTATTAAGCTACTATGACAGAGTTGCAGAAACACTACAGAAAAGAGAAGGATGGGTGGACAGTATCTATCTAGATTTCAAGAAAGCATTTGACAGAGTACCGCACCAAAGACTTTTATGGAAACTGTACCATCAAGGAGGAATCCGAGGCAAACTGTACTGTTGGATGCAAGATTTTCTCAGGAAAAGGGAAATGAGAACAGTAGTGAGGAAACTACTCATCATTGAGGGAAGTGACTAGCGGAGTTCCACAGGACTCAGTGCTGGCACCAGTTATGTTTTTAGTGTATATAAATGACACAGATAATAATGATGGAAATGAAAGCTATTTAAATATGTTTGCCGATGATGCAAAAATACAAAGAAGAATTACTAACATAGACTTTTGTAAAGAGCTACAAGAAGAATTAAGTAAACTTCATGAATGGAGTAATAAATGGCAAATGGAATTCAGTGTGGACAAGTGTCATGTAATCAAGTTTGGTAAAAGTGGGAAAAGACCAGATTGAGAATATAAATTAGGAAGTAAAATCCTACACATATCTGAAAGAGAGAAGGACCTAGGCGTGATTATCAATAACAGACTATCTCCGGCAGACCACATAAATGAAAAGGCACGGAACATGTATACATTGCTTGCAAATATAAGAATAGCATTCACATACTTGTACATTAATGACGACATGCTGAGGAAGATAATATCATCTCTCATCAGACCAACCCTGGAGTATGCATCAGTGGTCTGGAGTCCTCATCTCAAGAAACACATAGATAAGATTGAAAAAGTTCAAAGGGCTGCTACAAGATGGGTACCAGGCTTAAGGGATCTAAGCTACTCGTATGAAAAAAGATTAGAAAAATTGAATTTGCCAACATTACAGGAGAGAAGAAAAAGAGGAGACATGATTATGCTA
>JAGKTI010034931.1:0-11360 GCA_018397915.1 Birgus latro | reverse complement strand
AGAATTGAGGTGAAAAATATGCTGTAACACTTTTTGAGAGATATATCGTCAGGCCTGTAAAAATGCATAGGCGATCAGCACTGGGAGGGGTGACGGAAAACAAAAATGTAAGAGGGAATTGTCAAAAAAAGAGAGAGAGAGAAAAAGCCTAAAAGGTCAACTGATCGGAGATATAGACTATTCTGGAAGTAGTAACACGTGCTATTCCCTCCAGTGCAATGGAACTGTCTAAGTTGAATAGAGCTGCCTGCTTGAAGAAACAAAATCTATAAAAGACAATATTGTTTTGAGGTATTTCATTGCCACATGACACCAGCAGAGGTCTCGCTAAGCCATTTCCGTGTTATGACATCTCTTCACTGGAGTAATTCATCTAGTGTAGGCTTACATAAAATGACTATTGAAAGTGTAAATCTATGAAATGGATACCCAGTGTGTGTGATGACTTTTACTACTACAGTTTCTTTCATTGAGACTAAATCCTCTGATGTCAGAGTGAAATGAGTAAAATCGAAAATATAAAAGCTTGTATAGTGGCTTAAAGAGTTGTACAAACAGTGTTAAAGAGACTGGAATTAAGATACGATGGACGATGATAGCATAAAAGTCTCATAAATGGGACTGTATTAAGGGATGGAGGAAGAGTCTGTTGTGGGATGCTGGAAAAGTCTGTTGTGCGATGCTGGAAGAGTCTGTTGTGGGATGCTGGAAGAGTCTGTTGTGCGATGCTGGAATGTGATGCTGGAAGAGTCTGTTGTGGGATGCTGGAAGAGTCTGTCGTGGGATGCTGGAAGAGTATTGTGGGATGCTGGAAGAGTCTGTTGTGGGATGCTGGAAGAGTCTGTTGTGGGATGGAGGAGAGTCTGTTGTGGGATGCTGGAAGAGTGTTGTGGGATGCTGGAAGGCTACTGTTGGATGCTGGAAGATTCTGTTTGTGGGACGCCATAAGAAAGGAGTGGGCTGGATGAGTCTAAGTGCAGTGGTGGAAGGCCCTGTTTGTGGAATGCTGCAGGAAAGAGGGACCCCGGAGAAAAGAGGGATACTGGAAGAAAGAGGGATGCTGTATGAGTCTGCTGTGGGATGCTGGAAGTTGGCTGTATATGTTGCTGACGAACGCCGGCCAAGATGTGTTCCGCCGATGTGTTACTGTTATGGTTACTGCCGACTTCACATAAATGATACGACCTTCATTTCCCGCCTTTTAGTCTCGATCGTCCTGCAGAAACCCTCTGATGTTATCCTTCTCCTCGGTGGCTTGCTATGTTTCTCTTTAGTTTCTTTCCATATCGTTTTGTGTCACCATTTATCTCGCTGTTGTCATTCTCCTCGCTCGTATGCTTTCCTAGATAAATTTATTGAGGTGGCTCTGCTTTATACTTTAAACTCTTTTCTTGTGGCTTTCAATTCTTCGCTCCTATCTTTCTCTGCGTTGCTCTGTGTGCTCTCCAGACTTTAAATGTATCCTCTTTATACTCAAACTTTTATTAAGAAAGATGTCCACTCGCGTTTTTCTCAT
Source organism: Birgus latro (assembly GCA_018397915.1). Taxonomy (NCBI): domain Eukaryota; kingdom Metazoa; phylum Arthropoda; class Malacostraca; order Decapoda; family Coenobitidae; genus Birgus; species Birgus latro. Next base: position 9,844 of record JAGKTI010034931.1, on the reverse strand, counting down.
TGACTTGACAATTTCAGTTGCCTGTGCACAGTCAGTCACATTTTCTTTCAGTTATTTCTTTGTTAATTTTTTCTGTCTACATTAAATCCTCGTTAACAGTATTTCTTCTTTCCTCTTCTTTTATAAGATGTATTTTTCGGCTGCCCAGTATTCTGTGATTTCCTGTGAAACATTACTATCATCCTTCTGTTTTATCATGGAGTTTCAGTAATTGCATCCAAAAACTTTCCATCATTTTTTTTTCTACGGTTTCCCTCAACCTTTTTAATGATGTTCGTATTTTCTTTTTTCAGATCAATAAAGGAAGACAGTAATCTGCTGGGAAAAACAATAGATCGGGAAGTCTTCAAAAACTATCTCCATTAACCCTTTTTCTGCTACTGATAGTTATTCGTTTAGGTTAACACCAGATAATTTTGTTCAATTGAGAAAAATATTTGCAAAAGAATAGTCTATCAGATCCAAGACTGTTATAGTCTGTCTGCGTCTCGCATTTTAAAACCCTCGCCTGCAAATTGCTTTCAAATAAGCCGCTTAACTTGAACGTTGATTAAATTTTGCGCTAGAAAAATGAGAAAAGAAGTGGAAATGCATTGTCAGACTGGTGTTAAGCACTCGGTATAATGGAGGAGGGATGCAAGCTTCTTCAGTACAGGCTGAATGGAAGCAAAGTCCCGGCAAGAAGGAAATGTACAAGTTAAGGGACAAAGGTGGAAGGGTTTGCCTGGGCACGGTATCAGCACGAACGTAGTTTTAAAGAACAACGGTTATAATCCCAACAGGGCAGGTTAATATTTATTTTTACGTGGATAATGGAAGAGGTAAAAACGAGTGCACACTAATGAAGGGAATGATATTAATCCTTTCAATACAAGGGATCTCTTGCAATTACAGTTAATTCGTATTATTGACAACAGGAAGAATCGAACACCAAAGATATTATACTGGATTGATTCTTGGGGAAGGTTTCTAAGTATTTTATTGTGTGATTCTCTCTCTCTCTCTCTCTCTCTCTTTCTCTCTCTCTCTCTTTCTCTCTCTCTCTCTCTCTCTCTCTCTCTCTCTCTCTCTCTCTCTCTCACGATATTTACAAGGCCTCTTTCATCAAACCATCTCCTCTTCTTTGGAACCCTGAGATTGCCATGTATTACTAATATGGTTTTCTTGCATCATTTTTAATTAGGTTTGGACTGCAGTTGTTTAGAACTGAATTAATAAGTGTGCTAGATGAGACTTTACCTTTCATATTTACCTTTCCCCAACAGACAAAACCATGACTGAAAAGAGAAGTCTAAAGGCCGCACGCATTTTGTAATTTTTAATACTGTAATACGTCTCACTCCGAGTTGGCTTAGGCTTAAAAGATTTTGTTATAACGATGAAAAATGCAGTGAGGTTATACAACACAGGATACAGCGTAGATGAAGGAGCGAGAGTCAATATTTTCACGTCTATACCGCAGCGTCAGACAAATAACTATATTTTTTATTTAATGGATATTCGGTTCTGACGTAAGCAATAGACTCAAATTTTTTTTTTGTGAGTTTTCAAGACACATCTTCACTTGTACCATACGATTATCATAATTTTTTAGCTAAACTGAGCACATATTTCCTCTCCACTCCACTCCACTCCACGCCACTATACTCCACTCCACGCCACTATACTCCACTTCACTCACTCTCTCTCTCTCCTCTCAGTATTCAACGCCAGTACAAATGCATTTCCCAGGCCCATATTCTCGTCGGGTGGGGAAACTCCCTAACACCTCTTCCTTACCGATTTATTTTTGGATATGGTTGATTAATAGTCTTTTTTTACGTTATTTACTGATATGCAGAGTAAGGTGACATAAGCATGATTTATGTAGTACGGAGGCGAACAGTAAGGTGTAATAGGGAAAATAAGTTGCTTAGAAAAAGATATTAGGAAGCTACCTTAACCTATGGGAATACGGGTCCTTGTTTGTTGTACGTTTAACCCCCTCAATACAATGTCGTATTTTTACACTGTATTCCTGATTACACCAGACGATTTCATTCAGCCGTGGAGAGGGGGTTCGAACTGAGGTGGTTAGACTTTAGGCATAGCTAGAGGAAAATGAACACAGCAGCAACGATAAACCGAGATTAAAATACAAAAGAGTCACCCGGGTTCAAGAGGCTCAGGATGGGTGAGAGATTGCCAGACTCATACCTGCAATATTCAAGATGCAAGTAGTGATAGCTGAACCCCAGGCTTACCGTATTTGAACGTGAACCCAGTAGGCTGCAGGCTGAGGTTACGTAGCATGCAGTCCACCATCACTGTTTGGGGGAATAGGGAAGGAAATGGAGGACGTTTGTATAACCAGGCAGTGGAGCCACCCGGTCATATCGGTGCCACCACGTGAAGGCGTCCGTCCCCACCACCAGGATGTAAGCAATTTCGCCTAATATGTCAGAAGCGATGGCCAGAAGGCGTTAATTAAACCACTGACCATGATATTGCAATGAATTCATGGAACTATAAATCCAGACATCCGGATCCTGTGTCTCAGCTTTCACGGAATTACCCTGATTTGCAGATTCGAAAGACACTGTTAATTTGTATCAGTTACACCCGTCGTGAGCATGCGTGAGGAACATGATGGAGAGGCTGGTGTGTGTCAGGTGTGCTGGTGTAGTAGGTGGCAGGTGTGTTGAATGACAGATGTATTGATGTATGTTGAGGAGGTGTGTTGTGTCAGGTGTGTTGAGAGTTAGGTGAGTTAGGAGGTGTGTTGTGTGTCAGGTGTGTTGAATGACATGTGTGTTGAGTGTCAGGTGTGTTGCGTCACTGTACTGTACGTCAGCTGTGTTGAGTGTCAGGTGAGTCGAGTGTCAGGTGTGTTGAGTGTCATGTGTGTCGAGTATATGGTGTGTTGAGCGTCAGGTGTGTCGAGTGACAGCTGTGTTAGGGAGGTGTGTTGTGCCAGGTGTGTCGTGTGTCAGGTTAAGTGTGCTGTTACTGTAGAAAGTGGTAGAGAAGTTGAGGTTGTGAGAATAATGAAGAGAAACTTTCTTAAGTATTTCGGCCAAGTGGAACGATTGAAGAGAGGGAGAGTGACTGTGAAAGTTCATGGGAGTGGGGGGGGGGGGAGGAGGAGGAGGAGGAGGAGGAGGAGGAGGAGGAGAACGAGACGATGTGAATTGGATAAGGTGCTGTAATATGCAAGGAGGTGAGGTGTGTTGTGGAAAGAGAGATCGTTGCTGAGTAAGGACTAAAACTTCTGGAGGACCTTTTCTGGAGGCTATCCTTCTCAAGATGCGGCGTCAGACAACATATAGGCAGAAAGACAGATGAAGAATGTATCTTTATTCATCGTTTGATGTCGTCACTTCTTACCTTCAGAAATGAATCATAACTCAGCAACCGGTGGCTCGATTGGCCTGTTTTAATCTTCAAGTTAGAGCATTTTAACGGTACCTCGCTTTAATGAATATTTACGCTACATGCCCCGATGTTTGTGTTTTACGGTAACAAACACACAAACAAACATACAGAAATCGGTCATTACAATATACATTTGTTTATCATTGAGCCGTTTTGGCGACAGAGCGCTGAATGGAGAGGGTGGGGTTGATCCGTGTGACCAGGCGTGGAGTGCATTCCTAACCCCCTCACTATGATAGTCCCTTAAGCCCCACGACGTCGTCACTAATTTATTCTTGCTGCCTTCAGACGAGTAAACGCAGTTCTGAAGCAATTATTACAACTGGAGGGGTTAGACACCATAATTCAACGACCCCTTTACTGCAGCCACATTTTCCAAAGGTGAATAAAAGCCTCTTGAAGGTGTAACAGCACATCAAATTGAAGTTTTTCGTCTACGTTGGGTGGTAACCATAAAACGAAATGACGCCTGATGGTCTAATGGGCAACAGGCACTCCAACCAGATGAGGCCCGTAGAGGCACGTTGAGACAGCAGCCTAACCCCGGGTCCCTACGCTCCGAGTGGGGAAATAAGAGGACTGGATGATGGATAAAGGAGGGATCTCAAATAGTTAATGGATTAATGAGAGACTTTTGTAACCCCTCCCACTCAAGAAGTTTCTCCCAAGCCTCCTCCCCCCCCCAAGAAAAAACGGTCGTGGTAGAATAAAAAAAAAATAAAAATACATATGCGTAGTCGAGCTGAATGGGTTATATATATATTTATTTATTTATTTTTAATCTTGGGAACCCTTTAGTTTCTCTCCACTTTCTTGCCATTTACGTTTTCTCATTTTCTCTATTACCCCCCTTTAGCTAACCGCCGTCATTGCCAGTCTTTCATTTTACTGTGTTCTTTCATTTCCCTGCCCGGAAATTACCACAAGGAGAAAGAGGCGCGAGGGAAATACCAGGAAGGACGCGGAAGACGAATGTTTGTCCTGGGAAAGAAAACAGGGGGAGAGTAAGAAGCATGTGAATGGAGAAGGAGACACGGGGGAGGAAATGGCAGACTTGTGAGCACACGAGGGAAAGGGAGGACGGGAAAGCGAAGGAGAGGGTAAGGAGGACAAGACAGCAATATTTCAAGGACGTACAGGGCGAACTATTCTAAGATGCCTGATGTGTGACAGTTGAAATACGTGTCTCAGAGTTTTAGGGAATACGAATTGAAATAAAGAAAAGATGCACATTCAACTGCAGAAATGTGTTGCAGTGATAAAACACTGGTTATTAAAATGTAACTTAATATTACATGTGTAGTAGAGTTACCTAATGTACAATTCTAGGAATACTGCGTCATTTTCCATATCTTCATTCACACTGAATATTTCTCTTACTGGTCGATATATGTCATTATTTGCTCCCATCAATATCATCACCTCAGCTCATTTTTCCATGTAAGACAAATCCATGACTTGACCAGACAATGCGTAAACACTGGAATTTTTCAACAGAATATCCTATAAAGTGGGTTGCTTATCATTTCCCTTCCACATCAGTCCTTCATTCCATCCCACTGAATAACACATACAAAAGGGAATTCCTTCACATATATCTCTGGGAGAGAGGCATTCTGTCGAAGGCCAAGTTAGCTGGTGAAGTTCTGATCATATGTTCTGAGTTTGCCACCAAGTCTCTGTCATATGTAAACTTTAACAGATTCACTTCCAAGTCTTGCTCTCCCTTAGCATCTCTATATCGTCCTTTAATTACCTCCTCCACCATCCACGCCACCGAGACATCACCAACCCATGTCAATCCCTCCTGAAACCACTCGCCCATTTCTTCCCCCACTCGTACCCTCGACCTACTTACGTATTGAAAACATTCCACTACATTGAGAAGTTTTCCTCCCTCCTCATTTATCTGCAGAACCTGCTTGAGAACATTGTTATCTTCTCAGTCATTTGGGTTACCCTAAGCCATAAAAGATATAGAGCAGTCCGCTTCTTTCCGTAAAAATTCGTTCATGATCTTTTTAATGCACGCACCTGATGTACACGTTCCTTGTCAGTCTTAAAATATCCCTGTCTCTTGATAGTGTGATGCAGTGTACAACAAACAGCTCTCTCGAACTCCACACTTATGTCACACATGGTATACCGATTACAACATTTGCAGTTGTAAATTCAAATTAAATTTATGAGGTCATCGACCTGGCACAGTGGCTCAGTATATTCTAGTATTAGTCTGTATGTATTTAGCCTTTATCCATGAATGTAGTGAATAATATGATGATCATCATGATCATCATCATCATCACCACCATCATCCATAACTCTGTTCCTGCCTAAGGATGGGTTGAGGTATAGTCCAGAAAGCATGAAGAAAACTGAGTACGAGGAACTCACTAGAAGTTGTTCTGGGTCACACCTTCACTCATCATTCAAGACTGACAAATTTAGAATGCAGTCCTATCAATGTTCCAGTCTCATTCTTTCCTGCACCTTTATCACCTTTCGCCTTTTAGCCCTTCTGCCTCTCCCCTCTTCCCACTCCTTTTCTCCATTTGTGTTCTAACCAAATACGCCCTCGTCACCGCTCTTTTTTATGCCACATTCAAAAAAACCTTCAGAACGCTCGATCCATCCATATCCCTCACATGAGTATGATTTGTTTACACTTACCCATCCACTCCTTTCAAGATTCCCGTCCTCCTCACACTGTTCACAGCCTCCTTAAATAGCTCCTTATGGTAGTACTTCTGTGATTCCCTGATGTTTGTTCCGCTCTATCACTCATCTGCGTTCCTTTACAATTCATACATCTTCCACTGTGTCTCGTTACCTCTTCTACTCCTCCTACTTCTTTCCTGTAACCACCATCTAAGTGCTTTCCTTTCTCTTTAACAGAAGCTTAATTTTCTCATGCAATCACTGACTACCCCTTTCCTCTCCCCACTACCCACTCTGCTCATACTACAAACTTCCCCTACTGCTCATACCACAAATTTCCCATGCCTCTGCTCATATCATAGACTTCCCCTGCCTCTGCTCATATCACAGATTTTCCCTACCTTTGCTCATACGACAGACTTCTCCTACCTCTGCTCATGCCACAGACATTCCCTAACTCTGCTCATACCACAGACTTCCCCTACCTTATAAGACCTCATTGTTCTGAAAGAGTTAAACGGTCATGCTCCTTTCAGCTCTGGCCTGCGTCTCCCAGTGCCGTGTATACATAAGCATCTCCGTAACGATGGAAATAAGAGTTAGCTAAATGCATCTACTTCTCCCGATATCAAAAAGCATACGAGGATACTAACATCAGCTTATTAATTTCAGTTTTGATCTTCTATGACAAAGAAGCTTTTTATATTCATGTTCATGCTACCATCAGACTACTTTACTGTAATCAGCTTGGGAGACACCCTTCGAGCGAGATGGAATAGATAAAGACTTCATATAACACTATTTAACACTTCATTAAGAGATGTCCCTCCTGTACTAAGTGAAACAGTCTGGACGTTCGGAGGCGAAAGGGGTTTATATGTATATTTAATGGGTAACTTAGGCGCTCCAGCCGGACTGAGCCTGTGCAGGTTGGTATCCAAGAAGTGGTTGGGGTTTATTGCCCATGTAATACCACTCAGGGATGAGTGAGGCTGGTCACTCTCATTTTAAATGTCAGGACAAACTTGCCTAGCCTCGGGCTCCTACGCTTCTCATGGGGCAACACTGGGTTAGACGATGATGATGATGTTATAAATATACAAAATTATACAGTATACATTCATATACTTGTAAATTCAGTGTGCGAGAATTTTTACTAGAATTTTCATCAATAACTTCAGTGCAACGGTATCTTTCTCTCGCCTAGGTTTGCAAGTACCGGACGACTTACAGCATTTAATTTCAGGAAGCTTACTAGCTAAAACAAAAAAATCAAATGAAACTTTCGAGTTCAAAAAGCCTCTTGCACCGGAGATAGAATTAGCTACAAAATACGCCACAGTAGTGATGGAAGTGCTGGTTCTTCTGCTGAGGCCAATAACACTGCCTTAAGAATGTCTGGCACACTCAGTTACCCAGTTTGTGAAATCGACCCCCCAACCCAATCTCATTCACTTTATGTGAAGTTTTTTTCTTTCTGACCAGCAGTGGGTAAATGTGAAATCTATTCACAGTACCCACGGTGAAGAAAATATTAGGTAGGAGGGTTCGGTGATATCCAAAATGATTCATACAGTTCTTGATGTACCGAAAAGATCAATTCAGTACCAACTGAGAGTGTATATGATAACGATAATGGCTAGGAAAAGTCACAAGCAAGCGATAAATTGCGTCCTCATGAAGGCAGGTATACCGACGTGGAGCAGAATTATTGATCATTATGAATTAGTAATCGTCTGTTGCGTCACTGTTTTGTACAAAATATACACCAATACTTTTTTTTTCAGGGTTACATGCATAAATACACCTAAAAGTTATGTGAAATTTTTAGTCCTCAGGGATATTATTACTACATGTATAAACGTTACACACGACCGGTGACACAGATCTTACACCTTCAAGTGGGGTGAAAGGTTATAAACTACCATCACAGAACCACAGGAGAGAATATCCCTCCTTTTCACTGCTTTCATGTGGCCTGCAATCATCTAGAAAGTGTGATTTTCCCCAGACAATACTTCCCCAGGGCAGGAGGAAGGCTGGAGATTCCTTGCATAACCGAACACTAGAGATCTGCAAAATAAATCGCAAAAGAGGTGCTACTGAGTCAGATAAGCGTTGGAGGATATAGGACAAGGTGGTGCGTAAGAGATGTGGCTCCTGTTCTCAGCCACACCCCTCTCATTCCACACTCCTTGCACCCACACTCAGCAATCCATACTCTGCACCCACACTCAGCAATCCATACTCTGCACCCACACTCAGCAATCCATACTCTGCACCCACACTCAGCAATCCACACCTTCCTCTGTTCTCCCCACACATCTCTCCTCCTCTCATTCATTTTCTGCCTCACAACCCTACTTTGGCTCCACATTCCATAACCCCCTTCCTTCTCCCCCACACCCTTCTCACTCCTAAAACACACACACACACACACACACACACACACACACACACACACACACACACACACACACACACACATGTACCCATTTACATCCCTCTCCATTCCTCTCTTCGCCATCCATCTCATTCCTTCATTCACATCCTCTCTCAACCTTCCCCTCTCTCCTCTTCCTCCTGTCCGTACACCTGTTTCTCTTTCCCTCACACCCACACTATGGTCCACACTTCCTTACTTTCTCCCTCCCACTCCTGCTCTCTCCCACCCTCAGCTTTCAAACTCCCCTCCTTTCTCCCACTTCCCAAGACTCCCTCTCCCCACATGCTTCCCATTCCTTACATCTCACATCCACACTCGCCATACCATACACCTCCCTTCATCTCGTTCCTCTACCTCACTCTCTTCCCCTAAAGTCTTTCTCCTACAATCCATTTCTCATCTCACGTCCTTTTCATACTTCTGTGTCATTTCTCTTCTTATTTCGTCGATATTCTCCACAGGATTCTGTTTTGTCAGAATATATCACTTCTGACACACACAAATAGATTGCTTTTCACTCAGAAGTATGTTTTTCACTCTCTTACCTTTGTTATCGATATTCGCTTCATTCTTATATGTTTCCTCTTCCTGCATATCCATCTTCATTTTCCACTACATCTGTTATTGCATCCCTCCTCTGACTCTGAAACATGGTCAAATCCTTCCTCACTTTTTTTTTTAAGCAGTTACTTTTATTTCTTATTAAGTTCTAGTTTCCTTACTTTCCTTCCTTCCTATCTCGCTGTCATTCTAGCCAAAGCCCCCTTCCTCACTCTTAACAAATTTTCTTCATAATGTCCATCCCTTCTTTCTTCCCAAACAATCTCTCTCTCTCTCTCTCTCTGACCTTGTTCTTCATTCATAATAACGTAATTAACCCACCCAATAACAAACAACTTCAAAAGGAGCAATTGGTCTGTTGTTCTCTCCTTCCCTTTGTAGGCCGCTCCTTTGTACCTCTCTCTCCTTTCCTCTCCTCTCCTCCTTTCCTCCTCTCATCCCTCTCCTTTCCTCTCTTCTCCTCCTTTCCTCTTCTCATTCCCTCTCCTTTCCTCCCTTCTCCTCCTTTCCTCCTCTCACTTCCTCTCCTTTCCTCTCTTCTCCTCCTTTCCTCCTCTCACTGCCTTTCCTCTCCTCTCTCCTCCTCTTTTCCTCCTTCCACTCCCTTCCTTCCTCCACTCCACTCTTCCCAGATCGTTTCCTGTCTCCCACCCTCCCTCCCTCCCATTCTACCAACACCCTTCCGCCCACCCCCCCAGCTCAACCACCAAGCGTGAGTGACTGCCCACACCCACGCCACCACCACTGCTACCAACACTTCCACCA